>CM042667.1:38623706-38934142 GCA_023638005.1 Forsythia suspensa
CTCGCTTAGGGATTCTTTGCTACTTCTATAATCTTGCTTCCCAAGTGAGACAACGCTTGTCGATGGATCGAGTATCGATGATTAGTCTTTGCACGGTGTTCAACAAGATTGTCACCAAGCTCCCGAACTCGCTTAAGTTTTGTTTTGCCCGTATCATCTCTCCACAGCAGAGTGGCTTTATTCTGGGAGGGCGATTGGTGATAACGTCTTGTTGGCACAGGAGATGTTCCATATATTGGATACCCAGCCGTGGGACAATGTCATCCTTAAGCTAGATATGGCTAAGGCATATGACAAAGTTAGACGGGACTTCTTGATGATTGTGATGGAGAGATTTGGATTCGATTGGATGTGGAGGGATAGGATCAATTGTTTTATTTCTGAGTGCCATTTTTCTGTCTTAGTGAATGGCAGGCCTTGTGGTTTCTTTCCTTCCTCTCGTGGGCTTAGACAGTGGGGATCCCATATCTCCTTCGTTGTTTATCATTGCAGCAGATGATTACTTCTCGAGGTCTCACTCAAGTTTTCCAAAGAAGATCCATCGATGGCATATATTCATAGAGGTGACACTCAGTCTCACATCTTTGTTTTGTTGATGATATGATCATATTTGCCAATGGCCAAAAGACAGTCAAGAAAGAGAGTACTTCATTGTTTGGAGCACTATGAGAGGGTCTCTGGCCAGTTGGTGAATAGAGACAAGAGTGGTCTTATTGTGCCTAAGAGGGCACCTCCTTCTAGGATTGAGATACTTGAGCACATTATCGGCTTTTTCAAGCGTCAGTGAATTATCACATACTTGGGCATACCCTTGTTTAAAGGGGCCCGAAAGACCTTCTTATATGATGATCTATTTTAGAAGGTCAAGATTAAGATCTCTGGATGGGCTTTTAGGCTGCTATCTCCGGTGGCGGGATAACTTTCATCGAGGTCTGTCCTTTCTTTCCTTGCCTCTCTATCTTCTTGATTATGCAGCCTCCCAAGACAAAGTCTTTCAAGAAGTTAGAGAGTACATTTTCTAGATTCTTGTGGGATTCTAAGGATCGGGCTCACCGTATGCATTGGAAGAGATGGAAGGATATTTGCCTTCCTACTAATGAGGGTGGTTTGGGCTTCGAGAAGATTAGAGGACGTGGTCCATGCTTTCTCTTTGAAGCTCGGTGGTTATTCGAGATCACGCAGCCGATCGCTCTGGGCTCGGTTTTTCTTTGGCAAGTATTGCAGGGCACCCACCCTCTCCCGCACCCATACCACATTCTCGCGTCAGTAGTTGGAGGAGGCTAAAGGGGTGGGACTCACAGTGAGAGCCCCACATCGCGTGGTAGTTGGGTCAGGGTATATTCTTCTTTGGCACGATTGTTGGATGGGTGACATGACTTTAGCTCAAATGTTTCCTCATAGGGAGCATACTTCCGTCCGTGTGGTTGAGTTTTTTGATGATATTGGATGGGATATCGATAGACTCTTGTTGGTCCTTCCACATGATATAGCAATCCAGGTTGGAAGTCTACCGCTTTGTCCCGATGTTCTTGATAGACCTATGTAGAAAGACACCCCAGATGGTAGGTTTTCTACCAAGTCGGCGTGGCAGCTTGTTCGCATTGGGAGTACTCTTCAGGCCTTTTGTCGCATGATTTGGAACCCGATCATCCCGCATACTATCTCTTTCTTTTGTTGGCGATTGTGGCGCAGGTTTAGTGCCGGTGGATGTGATTATTCGAGAGGAGGATCCGGCCCCATGGCATCAAAATGTCGGTCGTTGCTCGAGAGATTGAGACCATCCAAAGATGTCTTTATTGATAGCCCCATGGCTCACCGGTATGGAAGCACTTCTCACTATTTTGGCATTCTCCTCGTGGTTGAGAGATGCTACAAAGATAGATTTCAGACTTGGAGATTCTCGTGCCGCTTTGTCAAGAGTGGCCATATTTGCACTATCATCACTTTCTTTGGTCTTTTGGTACATTTGGATAGCTAGGAATGATGCAAAGCATCGTAGGATTGGCATGGAGCTCATTCGTATCATCCGGCGGGTCTATCACACTATTTCTTTACCGCAGACGGAAGACTCTTTCGATTTGTGCATCGGGCGTGGGGACCTTGATCTTGCCCCACATTTTGGGCTATGGGGACATACTTTGGTTTATTGGCGTTCGTTTTGGATCTACCAAGGATGGATGCGTCGAGTGGAGAGTTGGCGGGGGTTTACGGAGGCATGGGCATTGAGCTCTGCATCGCTATGAGATACTTATCTTGGAGGCAGAGTTGGACATTTTATGGATTGAGATTGCCCGATGGATGGGTCTTGTGGACTTATGGATTGAGACCGACTTCTTTGTTCATTGCATTTACGTGGTGGGGGCCGTTGGTGATTCATTCAATACTCGAGACGCATCCGACATCTTCTATCATTCGATCGAGACACGGTTTCCCATATTTTTGAGAGGAAAACCAGTTGACTCTTTAGCTTCCGAGGATGGAACCAATGACATTATCGTGAGTATGGATCTTCGAGACTTGCCTCGCTGTTCGCGTGGACTACTTTAGATCGGCATGATATGGCCTTCCATCAGTTAGAGGTCTTTAGTTTTTTGTTAGTTTGTTTTTCATTTGCTTTTGCTTTTTCTTTTCAGAATTATGTATTGGAGGTAGTATCTCTTTATTTGCTGTAGTTGGAGGAATTTTTTTTTTCATTCGTTGTATGCTTGGAGGTCAAGTTCATATCCCCCTCCCGTATACTACATTTTTATATAAATACAGTGGTAGGGGCATCCAAACCCCCACCAGCCTGTCCTGGTAGAGGCCTAAAAACCATACTGGGTCTGTGCTGGTGCTTCGAATAAAAAAAAAAAAACCTGCTCCATATTTTTTCCAACACAACTACTAGTAGCCACGTGCTCATTTTTCCGACAACCAGTCCAACATATTATTTTTATTTTGGAAAAGAAGAGGCAATTGGTTACGATTGTCATCTTCATTGCCCTCATCTCAAGCGAGCAACCAGATTGTTCCTACTAGATGGATAGATGATGATGATGAAGACCACAATAGATGTATAAAAAATGGGATTGGGATGAAAATGATGATTTGAACCTGCCTTTCACAATTTCTCCTATCAACATGTATCATCCACCGACTCCTCTAGAGAATTTTCCTCATTTGGTTCCTTTTGACAAAGAACAATCCACTCATTCCTAAAAAATACAAAATCCTACTACCGAAAAACCTGATGGATCTCTTGACCAACTCTCTGCAGCAGAACAAGTTCTGGCAATCAGAAAATGCTGCACAACAAAACAAATTGTTGCAAAAACTTGATCAAAGCCAACAACGAATTGAAAAGGCTTTACAACAACAAACTCAAGTTTTGCTTATACCTCTTGAAGCTTGCAGACAAAGAATTGAGGTTGTTTCAAATGACATTATGGCTCTTCTCCACAGAAGACTTCCTTTTGATGATCAAGAAAAGGAACTCAAAAGTTTGAAAGCCCAACTCAACTTTCTTGAAAATAGTACACTGGTTCCACCATCTCTCCATATATCCCTACTTCTTATTTCCAGTCACCTCCATAGACTGTTGGACCAATGTATTCATCTGACTCCTCTAGTTATCTTCGTGTTCTCTTCACACCCGAAGAATGGAAAATGACTCTTCAAAAAACTCAACTACCAAAACCTCAAAGAAAATCCACAACATCAAAGGAACCACCTCCAAGGCCAGAAAAGCGCCAGAACACATGATCAAAAATCCAATCTCATAATTCCTTGAATAGGCTAAAAAACAAACTTCTTTCACTCCTCCTATTTTACCTATAACTGAAGAATCTAACTCTGATTCTACTGAGTCTTGGGAATCCTCTGAGGAGTCATACAAAGGACAATCCCCTTTTTATATGGCCAATAATCCTCAAACTAACAAGGGAGAACCCAGCCACAAAGAACCTAATGAAGAACCTGCTAAATAATTTGTCTAAGAGGAACCTATTGTTGGAGAAATCTCTGAAAAAGAAATTGTTGAAAACCTACCAGCTCCTATAAATCCAGGAATTCATCTCTAAGCAATTCTTCTGTAAAATTCACTTTTGATGATGTTCGTCCTGATAAATGGAAATCCAGATTCCAAGAAATGCAAGCATGGTGCTTCACTGAATTACATCGCCCAAATATGACACATTTTGCTGTCATCAAATCTTTTTTGGCACGGCTTACGGGATTTATGAAAGACTAGTTTGACATCAAGATCGCCCAAATACAATATCTCAATGCTCCTACAGTTGAAGGATTCATGGGAGCTTTATATTGGGAATTTTGTGGAAAACAAGATCATCGAAAGATATTGCCCGTGAAGAATTTTTCAAACTTAAGTGTTGTACATACAACCCAAAAGATCTTGACAAACATTTCCAAAATGTAGTTAAACGTTATTATCTTATTAGGAGAATGAATGATCCTAACTTTAAACAAGCATATTTGGAATCTATACCACAGTCCCTTGGACAGGAAGCTTAACGAATCATTAAAATGAAAGGTCAATCCTTAAGCACCACGTCCTTTGGTGAACTTCATAAACTTGTCCAAAGAACTTTGAAAAAACTTTGTAATCAGAGGGCATTTCTCACAGATATTCATACCACTAGCAAGAAACTTGAAAAGGCTTGTGAACGGCCTGAATTAAAAATCAAGTGCAGCCATGATAACAAATCTTGATCTTGTCTAGGAAGAAAAAACATCATGTCAGGAAATTCAAATTCCGAAAAAAGAGATATCCTAGATCATTTCCTCGCAAAAGAAGATTTTTCAAATGCAAGTTATCCAGAAAGAAAGAAAGGAGATCGTTGCTTCATTTGTGGACAAAAATGTCACTTTGCCAAAAACTGTCCCAAATAGAAAAAGCCCAAAGTACTCTAGCAAATTTATGCTGCCACCAATGATGATGATGAAGCAAACACTGAATCCATATTCTCCGAACAAGATGAACAATCTCCTGACACAATATTCATACTGGAAGAAGATATCCTTGAATCTCCTATTCATAGTGATTCTAATGATGTTTCTGAAAATTCTGATGAATACTATGGGATACAATTCATAGACCTAAGTTTTTAAGTACCCATGGTTGAAGTGAAAATTTTCCCTGGAAAATATGACAGGCCTATTGTTGTTGCAGGTTTATTTGACACTAGAGCAACCTGCTCCATCCTTAATCCGATAGTCCTTTCGTCATCCATGTGGAAATCCCATAGACAAATCTTCCAAGCTAGAAACAATGAATATTTCTCAACGGAGACATCAGTAAACCCGTCAACATTCAGTTCTTTCCCAATTGTTCCATTTCACAAAAACTCATTGGATCAACTCTCCTTGGGAAAGATATTGTCATTGAATTTGATATCATCCAGCAGCTATGGGTAAAAAGGGTCATCCCAAAACACAATGGTCTTCAATACAAATCTCTCTTCCTACCATGTATCCAATAGGGCTGAACATCGAAACCGCCAAATTGTAAAACCGAACCAAAACTGCTTTTTAAAACCATTGGTTTAGGTCCACATGGATCTGTCAACATTTTGGTTTTGAACCGAACTAAACTGCTTCGAAGTTCTTTGGTTTAGGTTTCAATTTTCTAAACCGTTTCAAACCGCCAAACCGTTTAAAATAAATAAATCAAAAATAAAAAATATATTAATTTAAATTTCATTCAACTCAATTAAAACTAAATCCATTCATTATCTATATTAGACCCAACCCAATTAAACCAAATACCCCACCCAACTAAAATCCATCCATCATCCATATTATCGTTTCTCTCTCTACAGTTTTTTCTTGATCCTGACCACCGCTCCCGAAACTTTTGATTTTTCTTCACCTAAACAACCGCCATAGTCTAATTTTCTTTCACCAAACTTCCTATAGATTTCGATGAGTGATTTGATCTGTAATTCAAGCAAGTTCTCTATTTTCTTTGTAGCAATTTAGTTTATTTTCTGCCAGATTTGTAAATTTTATATGGAAATGATGACTCTATGATTAGCTCCATCAAAAGATGCTACTCAATCTGGTAGCCCAAGTCCTCTACAAACTCCTTTGGGTATTTCCAAACTCATTCCATCAATTTTAAAGCTAGACTTGTTTGAGAAGCTCAAGCCGAGAATAATGATTTGGTGGATTATTTAAATGATTTGACCAACGAGCCTTTCGACATATTACTTTAGTGGAAATTGAATGCAGATAAGTACAAGATTGTCTCCTAAATTGCCAAATATGTGCTAGTCATTCAAATATCAATAGTTGCTTCTTGTCTATTAGTGGTCATATTCTTGATTCCTTTAGGAGTTCGTTGAGTGCAAAGATGGTTGAGGTGGTGATTTACACTAAGAATTGGTTGCATAGTAACAAGGAACCTATAGTGATTCGTCAATATTTGGATGAAGTAGAGGCATTGGATAATTCAAAAAAGCTATAGAGTATTATTGTATTTTATATTTATATTCATTTTTTTTATTACGAACTTTATATCATTTAATTATAATTAATAAATACATTTGCTATATTCTTATCTTTATGCTAATACATTTTTTGTCTTTTATTAATACTAATATTTATGTTTTATAGTGATATTATAGACTAATATTTATGATTTGACATGTTTAATATATGTTTTTGTTTGTTTGCTAAACTTTGGTTTTAAAGTGGTTTGGTTTAAAAATTTACCACAAACCGCTCAAAACGAACCGTGTTCACCCCTAATATCCAACCAACCACTTATTTTTCAATGACTACACTTCACACCCTCACTGAACTGTTGATTAGAGATTGTTGTGCAGAATCCCACACAGATTTCCTCTCCAAATGCACAAACCCATTATGGAAGAATCCATAATTTTTCATATCTCTTCCATTCAAGCTCAATGAAGACATCAATCCCACGAAGGCAAGTCACACAAGAATGAGTTCAGAGCACCTTCAGTATGCAACCACAGAACTCTCCCAATTACAGTCAAGGACTAATTGAACCAACAAACTCTCAATGGGCATGCCAGGAATTTTATGTAAACAAAATAGCTGAACAAGTTAGTGAAAAGATGAGGCTTGTTATTGATTACAAGCTATTGAACCATTTTCTTGCAGATGACAAATTTCCTCTTCTCAACAAAAAAGCTTTATTTGCAAATCTTTCTATTGCTAAAATTTTCTCAAAGTTTGATTTGAAAGCAGGTTTCTGGCAACTTGGTATTCTTCCTACAGAGAGACACAAAACTTGGTTATGTATTCCAAATGCACATTATCAATGGACTGTTATGCCAATTGGACTCAAGACTGGTCTTTTTCTTTTCCAGAAGGCCATCACCCGAATATATCATCCTATTATGAAACCCGCTTTGGTTTATATTGATGATATACTATTATTCTCTCCATATGAATCCTCTCATTCTCAGTTGCTATCTGATTTTCAAAATCTCACCAAGTAGTATGGAGTAATGCTCTTCTAGAAAAAGATTGTCATTGGTGTACCAGAAATTAATTTCCTCAGCATGCATATCAAGGACGGACAATACTCCTTGCAACCTCATGTTGGACAAGAGTTATTGGAATTCCCTGATTCAAACCTCTCAAAGAAAGAAGTAAAACAATTTCTTGGAGTTATTAATTATATGGAAGATTTCATTGATCATTTATCCACAGTCATTAAACCACTCCAAAACATGTTGAAGAAAAATGCACCAATTTGGTTGGAAGAACAAACACAAGCTGTCCAGAAAATCAAACAAAAGGTTCATGATCTACCAGCCTTATCCATTCCTACTCATGGGAAAAGGATCTTACAAACTGATGCTAGTGACTTGTATTGGGCTGCTGTCCTACTTGAAGGGAAAATGGAAAAAGAAATATATGTGGATATAAAAGTGGTTCATTTTATGATGCTGAAAAACATTATCACCCCACTTTCAAAGAAGTTCTAGCAGTCAAAAGAGGCATTGAAAAATTCTAGTTTCACCTCATCAGTCACCATTTTTTCATTGAAATGGATATGTCCGCATTTTCAAGAATGCTGAATTTTAAACCGAAAGAAATTTCCAACTCACATCTTCTCAAATGGGCCGAATGGTTTTCTAATTTTGATTTTGAAGTCAAACACATCAAAGGAAAAATAATCTTCTCCCAGGTTTAATGTCCAAGCCCAAAATCCCACTCACCCAATCTATTCATATCATTTGTATAATGAAACCTTCCGCTTCCAAGCCACATTCCTCTCAAGAAAATTATCCAAACATGGACAATTTTCCTCCAGAAATCCATAATTTCATAGCCAACAAATCACTCAAATCCCGTTCGAAAGAACTCATGCTAAAATACCATTCAATTGCCGTTAAAAACCATGGAATCCATGTTCTTGGTGGTTTAGGTTTTCACCCTGGTTACCCATTTTTAAACATCTTCTCTTTTGATCATGCTCGCCTACAATTCCGATTCTCAAAAGAGTTTCTGTGTTTTTTATGGTACCTCCTTGAACTTTACCAAATCAACATTATTTGATGGAAAAAATTTATGTCTATATGGTGAAATTCAAGGATATTCGCACTTCTGTTAAAAATGTTCATGTTATTCTTTTTTGTTCATGTTATTCTTATTTTTTTACAGACAGGGTTACTTTACAGAAATAGGATACTATACCCATTTTTTCCATGTTCGTGATTATGTTGTCCTACCTTTTAGTCTTCACAAAGACTGTAAAACATATCCAAAAGAATTTTGAACATTTCAAAGGAAAATGGAAGAAGTGAATCAAACAATTTCCCTAGAAATTTGGCCTAACATTGATGATTATGCACCATGGGAATGCTTACCTTTACCCTATGCTAAAAAACTCCAACAGGACATTGAAACTCAGATGAAGAAAGTCTCTCCCAGATATAATTATTATCATCTTTCCCAACCGGATTCAGATTATTTTGATGTTCCTTGGAGTGAGTTATCCTTGTACAAGCCTACCCAATGTTTAGGTACAACATCCAGATATGGTGAAAATACTCATGAGGGTCAACAACACAGAGAGAAGCTTTGGAAGATGCTCCATGACAACATCCATTGTACCCCATTAACAAGTTCTCCTTAAGAATCAGTTACCAATTCACAACAAATCATTACTCTTCATCAACTGGAAGTAACACAATTTATGATGCATGAATTTCCCAAATGATCCAAATCATCAAGATAATCTTGAGAGATATGAAGAACAGATTTGGGAAAACAAGCACAAAACTGAAAACATACCATGGTGGAAACAAAATGGACTTTCTTTTGATTTAGATGATTTTGACACACCTGGACAAGCTGCCAACATTGGGACCTTTTAGATTCCAATTTTTATCATGCATCTGATTTATGTCACGAGTCTGTATTATTGCTTCTTTATGTCACGCATCTGTATTATTGTTACTTTATGTCACGAGTCTATATTATTGCTTTTTTATGTCACAAGTCTGCTTAGTCTGTATTATTGCTTCTTTTCCTCACTATTCAGCTCAATTATTGTACTAGTAAGGTCCCGCACTTGTTTGTCTTGCTAAAGGATTTCTCCTATATAAAAGAGTATCCATTTCCTTTGTAGATCATTAGAAGTTGAATGAAAAATCTTTATTGTGTGTTCTTTATCATGAGTTTCTAAACACTTCCATGTTCTTTCTTAATCTTAGGATAGACTATGTTAATATCTGGATGGAAGGTAAGGAGTATGCTCTGCAGTTGTCTCTTTAAGAGGATCCTCTGCATCAGAACTATGTATCTACAGATCAAACGATCCATTATGGAGAGGTTTATGATTCTTGTAATTCCAAAAGTCAGGCCCTTATGTAATGCCCATAAGAGGCTGTTTTGGGGCTAGAATACTGTAAATTATAGAGAATCATGCACCCCTGTTATTATGGTATCTTGAGCCAATTGTTTTGTTATCCTTATCTATCCAGAAAGATATTATCCTACCTTGATCAAGATTAAGAAAGATACTTTGCCCATCATGTCTACAAAATCTCTTAGTTTCCAAAACAATCTATTTCCTTTTCATTTCGTAAATCCAATGCCACTAAAATCGATGGTCTTTATGATATCACCCATATACCAGAGATAGAGAAAACCCTTGTTACTAGCCTACCTCTTCTAAATCCTTTTCATGCTTATGCAAAACCAAAATAATCCATTTCTAAGTCTGTATAAACTTAATTTCCTTTTTAAAAACACATATCCAAGAATATGTTCAATCTTCCAAATTTGATCAACACCTCTTACTTGCAATAGAACAAGTACATGTTTGTTACACTTGAACTACGTTCTAATCTACCAAAAGTATAGCTTTCTGAAGGATACACTCATCTCCACTTAAGAGCTATCCATTTTGCCCTTACTGCCCATGGTAGAAAAGGTTTCCGACTGTTGCTAGAATAACACTTCTTGATACTTGTTATGCTGATTATCAGCATGCTTGTATTGGTACTGTTGAAACAAATTTAAATGATGGAAAATTTTTGGTGACTATATTTTCCAATTTCAACATGCCTATAGCAGATCCACAACTTTTGTCTGCTCTTAAAATCTAAGTACAGTTCTTACTGGAATCACTTATGGTGCAACTCTCCATTACCAAATGGTATATCATATACAAAATCATTCTTTTGATTTTGTCACTCCCTAGCTAAAGAAGATGCTCTACTTTTACAAATCCAGACAAATCATCCTAGTTGCATCTATGTTCCAAGATAGATCCCTAGAAATGAACTTCTAAAATTGATTCCAGACACTTGGCTCACATCTTATGAACAACATCACCAGGTCTCCAAAAATTCTCAACCCATTCAATCTTCGACCCATCATTTTTAGAGAAAGTCAAAAGGCCAAATTGAAATTATGTTTAAAAGAGAACCCACTTAGGAAAAACCCCCATGTTTTTCCACTCAGTTTTTCTTTCATAAAAGCTGAAGCCAACATTCCTATTTATGCTTTTGACTATGAGAAAAAGCCATTTATGTTCAAACTGATGATGAACACATGTATTGTTTCTGTCGAAAATGCAAAAAAGCATCAAGGCCTGCAAAATCTATCAATCACACCAGTCAAAGAAAACTACAGATGGCTTATGAAGAAAATTCTCTCCATGTTGGTCTTCTCGAAGCACCATTTGGAAAGTTTAACATAGCCTATCCTAAGATTAAGTAAGAACACGAAAATGTTTAGAAACTCATGATAAAAAAACTCACAAGAAAGTTTTTTCATTCAACTTCTGATGATCTACAAAGGAAATGGATACTTCTTTATAAAGGAGAAATCCTTCAGCAAGACAAACAAGTGCGGTACCTTCCTAGTACAATAATTAAGCAGACTCGTGGCATAAAGAAGCAGTAATACAGACTGAGCAGACTCGTGATATAAATACAAACTCATGACATAAAGTAACAATAATACAGACACGTGACATAAAGAACTAATAATAAAGACTCGTGACATAAAGCAGATGTATGATAAAAATTAGAATTTAGGGGGTCCCAATGTTGGCAGCTTGTCTGGGTGTGTCAGAATCATCTGAATCAGAAGGGAGTCCATTTTGTTTCCACCGTGTTATGTTTTCATTTTTGTGCTTGTTTTCCCAAATCTATTCTTCAAGTCTCTCAAGATTATCCAGATCATTTGGATTAAAATCACTAGAATTTGGAACAATAGAGATATTGGAGAATTCATGCATCATAAATTATGTTACTTCCAGTTGATGAGGAGTAATGATTTGTTGTGAATTGGTAATTGATTCTTGAGGAGAACTTGTTAATGGGGTACAATGGATGTTGTCATGGAGCATCTTCCAAAGCTTCTCTCTATGTTGTTGACCCTCATAAGTATTTTCACCATATCTGGATGTTGTCTCTAAACTTTGGATAGGCCTGCCCAAGTATAACTAACTCCAAGAATTATCAAAATTATCTGAATCCGGTTGGGGAATATGATAATAATTGTATCTGGGAGAGAACTTTTTCATGTGAGTTTCAATATCTTGTTGGAGTTTTTTAGCATAGGATAAAGGTAAGCATTCCCATGGTGCATCATCATCAATGTTAGACCAAATTTTTGGGAGAATTGTTTGATTTACTTCTGCCATTTTCCTTTGAAATGTTCAAAATTCTTTTGGATATGTTTTCCAATCTTTGTGAAGACTAAAAGGTAGGACAACATAATCATGAACATGGGAGAAATGAGTGTAGTATCTTGTTTTTGTAAAGTAACCCAGTCCGTAAAAAATAAGAATAACATGAACATTTTTTACCATTGACATTTGGTTTAGGATAGAGTTGTGGATAAGTTTTCCAGAGGTCAAGAGTGAGTTCAGAGAGTGAAGTGGCCATATCTTGGGCGTTGAAATAGATGGCGATTTGGTGAAGTTCAAAGAGGTACCATAAAAAACACAGAAGCTCTTTTAAGAATTGGAAGTGTAGGCGAGTAGGATCAAAAGATAAGAGGTATAAAAATGGGTAATCAAGATGAAAACCTAAACCACCAAGAACATGGATTCCATGGTTTTGAATGGCAATGGAATGGTATTTTAGCATGGGTTCTTTCGAACGGGATTTGACTGTTTTGTTGGCTATGAGATTATGGATTTCTGATTGGAAATTGTCCATGTTTGGATAATTTTCATGAGAGGAATGTGGCTTGGAAGAGGATGGCTTGAAAAAAGGAAGGGACCCTCCCGCCCAGCCACTGCCCCGCGACCCGCCTAAAAAATTTTTTTTTTTTTTTTTTTTCATCATTAACCACTATACAAATCTTATGGAATAGATCGGGGTTCTTTGGGATTTTATGGTCTAGATTCACGCCCATTGCCATCCCTACTTGGAAGAGGATGGCTTGGAAAAGGAAGGTTTCATCATACAAATTAATGGAATAGATTGGGTGACTGGGATTTTAGGTCTAGACAGTAAATCTAGGTAAAGGTTATTTTGTCTTTTGATGTGTTTGACTTTAAAATTGAAATTAGAAAACCATTTGGCCCATCTGTGAAGCTGTGAGTTGGGAATTTGTTTCAGTTTAAAATTCAGCATTCTTGGAAATGCGAACATATCCATTTCAATGAAAAAATGGTGACTGATAAGGTGAAACTAGAATTTTTCAATGCTTCTTTTGACTGCTAGAACTTCTTTGAAAGTGGAGTGATAATGTTTTTCAGCAACAAAAAATGAACCACTTTTATATCCACATATTTTTCTCTTCAAGTAGGACAGCAGCCCAATACAAGTCACTGGCATCAGTTTGTAAGATCATTTTCCCATTAGTAGGAATGGATAAGGCTGGTAGATCATGAACCCTTTGTTTGATTTTCTGGACAGCTTGTGTTTGTTCTTCTGACCAAATTAATGCATTTTTCTTCAAAATATTTTGGAGTGGTTTAATAACTGTAGATAAATTATCAATGAAACCTGTCATATAATTAACAACTCCAAGAAACTATTGTACTTCTTTCTTTGAGAGGTTTGAATCAGGAAATTTCAATAACTCTTGTCCTACATAAGGTTGTAAGGAGTATTGTCCGTCCTTGATATGCATGCCGAGGAAATTAATTTTAGGTACACCAATTACCATCTTTTTCTGGGAGAGCATTACTCCATATTGCTTGGTGAGATTATGAAAATCAGATAGCAACTAAGAATGAGAGGATTCATTTGGAGAGAATAACAGGATATCATCAATATAAACCAAAGCTGATTTCATAATAGGATGATATATTCGGGTGATGGCCTTCTGGAAAAGAGAAGGAGCAATCTTGAGTACAAATGGCACAACAGTCCATTGATAATGTGCATTTGGAATACAGAACCTAGTTTTGTGTCTCTCTGTAGGAAGAATACCAAGTTGCCAGAAACCTACTTTCAAATCAAACTTTGAGAAAAATTTAGCAGTAGAATGATTTGCAAATAAAGCTTTTCTGTTGGGTAGAGGAAATTTGTCATATGCAAGAAAATGGTTCAATGGCTTGTAATCAATAAAAAGCCTCATCTTTCCTCTAACTTGTTTAGCTATTTTGTTTACATAAAATGCCTGGCATGCCTATTGAGAGTTTGTTGGTTCAATTAGTCCTTCGACCTGTAATTGGGAGAGTTCTGTGGTTGCAAGCTGAAGGTGCTCTGGACTCATTCATGTGCGACTTGCCTTCGTGGGATTGATGTCTTCATTGAGCTTGAATGGAAGAGATATGAAAAATTCTGGATTCTTCATAATAGGTTTGTGCACTTGGAGAGAAAATCCATGTGGGATTCTGCACAACAATCTCTAATCAACAGTTTAGTGAGGGTATGAAGTGTAGACATTGAAAAGTAAGTGGTTGGTTGGATATATGGTAGGAAGTGAGATTTGTATTGAAGACCATTGTGTTTTGGGATGACCTTTTTTGCCCATAGCTGCTGGATGATATCAAATCCAATAACAATATCTTTTCCATGGAGAGTTGATCCAAGGAGTTTTTGTGAAATGGAACAATTGGGAAAGAACTGAATGTTCACGGGTTTAGTGATGATCTTGATTGAGAAATATTCATTGTTTGCAGATTGGAAGATTTGTCTATGGGATTTCCACATGGATGATAGAAGGACTATCGAATTAAGGATGGAGCAGGCTGTTCCAGTATCAAATAAACTAGTAACAACAATAGGTCTGTCATAATTGCCAAGAAAAATTTTCACTTCAACCATGGGTACTAAAATACTTAGGCCTATGAATTGTATCCCATAGCATTCATCATAATTTTAGAAACATCATCAGAATCACTATGAATAGGAGATTCAAGGGTATCTTCTTCTAGTATGAAAACTATGTTAGGGGACTGTTCATCTTGTTTGGAGAATATGGATTCAATATCTGCTTCATCATCAACATTAGTGGCAGCACAAATTTTCTAGAGTACTTTGGGCTTTTTCTGTTTGGGACAGTTTTTGGCAAAGCGACCTTTTTGTCCACAAATGAAGCAATGATCTCCTTTCTTTCTGGAGAACTTACGTCTGAAAAATCTTCTTTTGCGAGGAAAAGATCCAGGATATCTCTTTTTTCAAAATTTGAATTTCCTGACATGATGTTTTTTCCTTCCTGGACAAGAGCAAGATTTGTCATCATGGCTGCACTTGATTTTTAATTCAGGCCGTTCACAAGCCTTTCCAAGTTTCTTGCCAGTGGTATGAATATTTGTGAGAAATGCCCTCTGATTACAAAGTTTTTTCAGAGTTCTTTGGACAAGATTATGAAGTTTCCCAAAGGACATGGTGCCTAAGGATTGACCTTTCATTTCAATGATTGGCAAAGTTTCATGTCCAAGGGACTGTGGTATAAATTTCAAATATGCTTGTTTAATGTTAGGATCATCCATTCTCCCAATGAGATAAAAGCGTTTAACTGCATTTTAGAAGTGTTTGTCAAGATCTTTTGGGTTGTATGAACAACACTTGAGTTTGAAAAATTCTTCACGGGCACTATCTTTCAAATGATCTTGTTTTCCACAAAATTCCCAATATAAAGCTCCCGTGAATCCTTCAACTGTATGAGCATTGAGATATTGTAGCTGGCAATCTTGGCAAAAGAATCAAACCAGTCTTTCATAAATCTAGTGAGCCGTGCCAAAAAAGATTTGATGATGATGAGATATAGGTGTCATAATTTACAAAATACCATGCTTTGCATTTTTTGGAAATTCCATTTATGAAGAGAAACATACCAGTGCTTGCATTTTTTGGAATGCCTAGATTTTCCAGGTTTTAACAAGAGAAACATCATAGTCAAAAGTGAATTTTCTGAGAAGATTTGCTTTGAGTTGGAATGCTGGCTAGATTTATAGGATTATTGGACATGTAAAAAGGGGTTTCCTTTGTATGACTCATAAGAGGATTCCCATTTCTTCTTCGAGTTAGATTCTTCTCATAGGTAAAATAGATGGAGTGAAAGGAGTTCTTCTTGGACAAAATTCAAGATTGGATTTTTATCATGGTTCTTCATTAGGTTCTTTGGTGTTGTGGGTTTTCTTTGAGTTATGGTTGTTCAGGTTTTTGAAGAGTCCTTTCCCAGTTTGAGGATTAGAGGACATGAAGAGAAAAAAGGGATGTCCATTGTATGACCCATGGAGGAGGCGGAAATGAGATAAGATATATGGAGAGGATTGGAACCAAGACTATTTTCAACAAAGTTGAGTTAGATTCAAACTTTTCCTTTTCTTGATCATCAAAAGGAAGTCTTTGTGGAGGAGAGCCATAATGTCATAAATAAAAATAGATGGAGGTGTGCAAAAAGGAGTTTTTTTGTAAAGACTTTTCAATTTGTTGTTGGCTTTGATCATGATTTTGCAACAATTTGTTTTGTTGTATAGCATTTTCTGATTGCCAATTCAGAATTCATTCTGCTACAGAGTGTTGGTCAAGAGATCCTTTAGGTGTTCTAGTAGTAGGATTTCGTATTTTCTACGAATGAGTGGATTGTTCTTTGTCAAAAGAAACCAAAGGAGGAAAATTCTCTAGAGGAATCGGTGGATGATGCATGTTGATAGGAAAAATGGTGAAAAGCGGGTTCAGATCATCATTTTCATCCCAATCCCATTTTTTATGCCATCTGTTGTGGTCCTTGTCATCATCATCTCTCCATCCAATAGGAACAATCTGGTCATCATTAGATGGAGAAGGAATAATCTAGTAGGAACCATAAGTTGTGGTCCTCATCATCATCATCTATCTATCCAGTAGGAACAATCTGGTCATCATTAGATAGATGAGAAGTATGAGAGACAAAATAGTCAAACTTTCCAGATGGTTCTCCAAGAACACCAACATGGGGAGAATTTTCTTCATAAGTCATCTGTAGTTTTCTTTGACTAGTATGACTGGTAGATTTTGCAGGCCTGGATGTTTTTTTGCGTTTTCGACAGAAACAAACATCCCAATACATGTGTCCATCATCAGTTTCAACATAAATGGCTTTTTCCTCAGAGTTAAAAGCATAAATAGGAATGTTGGCTTCAGCTTTTGTGAAAGCAAACTGAGTTGGAAAACATGGGGGTTTTTCTGAGTGGGCTCCCTTTTAAACATAATTTCAATTTGACCATTTGACTTTCTTCGAAAATGATGGGTTGAAGATTGAATGGGTTGAGAATTTTTGGATACCTGGTGATGTTGTTCATAAGATGTGAGCCAAGTGTTTGGAATCAATTTTAGAAGTTCATTTCTAAGGATCTATTTGTCAAAATAGAGTATTTTATGTAGCTTGGGGAGTGACAAAATCAAGAGAATGATTTTGTATACAATATACCATTTGGTAATGGAAAGTTGCACCATAAGTGATTCCAGTAGGAACTGCACCGACAATTTGCACTTGGATTTTAATAGCAGACAAAAGTTGTGGATCTGCTATAGGCATGTTGAAATTGGGAAACATAGTCACCCAAATTGTTCCAGCATTTAAAGTCGTTTCAATAGTACCAATACAATCATGCTAATAATCAGCATAACGAGTACCAAGAAGTGCTATTCTGGCAAAAGTCGGAAGACCTTTTCTACCATGGACAGTAACGGCAAAATGGACAGCTCTAAAGTGGAGATGAGTGTATCCTTCAGAAAGCCATACTTTTGATAGATTAGAAGGTAGTTCAAGTGTAACAAACTATTCTTGTTCTGTTGCAAGTAAGAGGTGTTGATCAAATTTGAAAGATTGAACATATTCTTTGATCTAGGTTTTTGAAGAGGAAATTAAAGTTCGGATAGACTTGGAGATGGATTGTTTTGATTTTGCATAAGCATGATAAGGATTTAGAAGCGGTAGGCTAGTAATAGGGGTTTTCTCTGTCTCTAGTATGTTGGTGATTTTATAAAAACCATCGATTTTAGAGGAATTGGATTTACAAAAAGAAAAAGGAATCAGATTATCTAGGAAACTAGGAGATTCAACAAACATGATGAGCAAAGTATCTTTCTAAATCTTGATCAAGGCAGGATAATATCTTTCTGGATAGATAAGGATAACAAAACCTAAACCACCAAGACTTGTGTGGATACCATAATAACGGGGTGTATGATTCTCTATAATTCACAGTATTCTAGCCCCAAAACAGCCTCTTCTGGGCATTACATAAGGGCCTGACTTTTGGAATTACAATAATCATAAACCTTCCCATAAAGGATCATTTCATCTGTAGAGACATAGTTCTAATGCAGATGCAGTTGCCTCTTTTAGAGGATCCTTTGCATCAGAACTATGTCTCTACAGATCAAACAATCCGTTAATGCAAGGTTTATGATTCTTGTAATTCCAAAAGTCAGGCCCTTATGTAATCTCCAAAAGAGGCTGTTTTGGGGCTAGAATACCATGAATTATAGAGAATCATACACCCATTTATTATGGTATCCGAGCCAAATGTTTTGTTATCCTTATCTATCTAGAAATATATTATCCTACCTTGATCAAGATTAAGAAATATACTTTGCTCTTCATGTCTACATAATCTCCTAGTTTCCAAAACAATCTGCTTTCTTTTTCTTTTCATAAATCCAATGCCTCTAAAATCGATGGTCTTTATGAAATCACCTATATACCAGAGACAGAGAAAACCCCTGTTACCAACCACCTCTTCTAAATCCTTAAAAAAATGAAAACAAAACAAGATAAGGAGTTTTGGAAACAGTCCATCTCCAAGTCTGTTCGAACTTTAATTTCCTCTTCAAAAACCCATATCAAAGAATATGTTCAATCTTCCAAATTTGATCAGGCCCTCTTACCTACAACAGAACAAGATAAGGAGTTTTTACACTTGAACTACCTTCTAATCTACCAAAAGTATGGCTTTCTGAAGGATACACTCATCTCTACTTCGGAGCTGTCCGTTTTGCCCATACTGCCCATGGTAGAAAAGGTCTTCCGACTATTTCCAGAATAGCACTTCTTGATACTCGTTATGTTGATTATCAACATGCTTGTATTGGTACAGTTGAAACAACTTTAAATGCTGGAACAATTTTGGTGACTATGTTTCCCAATTTCAACATGCTTATAGAAGATCCTCAACTTTTGTCTGTTCTTAAAATCCAAGTGCAAATTGTCGGTGCAGTTCCTATTGGAATCACGTTATTGTGCAACTGTCCATTACCAAATGGTATATCGTATACAAAATCATTCTCTTGATTTTTCCACTCTCCAAGCTACAGAAGATACTCTATTTTTACAAATGGAGACAAATCATCCTAATTGCATCTATGTTCCAAGACAAATCCTAGAAATGAACTTCTAAAATTGATTCCAGAAACTTGGCTCACATCTTTTGAACAACATGACCTGGCCTCCAAAAATTCTCAACCCATTCAATCTTCAACCCATCATTTTTGGAGAAAGTTAAATGGCCAAATTTAAATTATGTTTAAAAGGGAACCCACTCAGAAAAAACCACCATGTTTTCCCACTCAGTTTGCTTTCACAAAAGCTGAAGCCAACATTCCAATTTATGCTTTTGACTATGAGAGAAAAGCCAATTATGGTCAAATTGATGATGGACACATGTATTGGGATCTTTGTTTCTATCGAAAATGCAAAAAAGCATCCAGGCCTACAAAATATGTCAGTCATACTAGTCAAAGAAAACTACAGATGGCTTATGAAGAAAATTCTTCCCATATAGGTCTTCTTGGAGAACCATATGGAAAGTTCGACTATTTTGTCTCTTACACTACTACTCCATCTAATGATGACCAGATTATTTCTACTGGATGGAGAAATGATGATGATAAGGACTACAACAGATGGTATAAAAAATGGGATTGGGATGAAAATGATGATTTGAACCCGCCTTTCACAATTTCTCCTATCAACATGTATCATCCACCGACTCCTCCAGAGAATTTTCCTCCTTTGGTTCCTTCTGACAAAGAACAATCAACTCATTCCAGGAAAATACGAAATCCTACTACCAGAACACCTGATGGATCTCTTGACCAACTCTCTACAGTAGAACAAGTTTTGAATTGGCAATTAGAAAATGCTGCATAGTAAAACAAATTGTTGCAAAAACTTGATCAAAGCCAACAACGAATTGAAAAGGCTTTACAGCAACAAACTCAAGTTTTGCTTACACCTCTTGAAGCCCGCACACAAAGAATTGAGGTAGTTTCAAATGACATTATGGCTCTCTTCCACAAAAGACATTATTTTGATGATCAAAAAAGGAACTCAAAAGTTTGAAAGCCCAATTCAACTTCCTTGAAAATAGTACATTGGTTCCACCATCCTCTCCATATATCCATACTTCTCATTCTAGTCTCCTCCACAGACTGTTCGAACAATTTATTCATCTGACTCATCTAGTTCTCTTCGTGTTCTCTTCACACCCGAAGAATGGGAAATGACTCTTCAAAAACCTCAACTACCAAAACCTCAAAGAAAACCCACAACACCAAAAAAATAGCCTCCAAGGCCATAAAAGCGCCCACAACTCATGATAAAAAATCCAATCTAGAATTCCTTGAACGGGCTAAAAAATAAACTCCTTTCACTACTCATGTTTTACCTATAACTGACTGATTCTATTGAGTATTGGGAATCCTCTGAGGAGTCATACAAAGGACAACCCCTTTTACATGGCCAGTAATCCTCAAACTAGCCAGGGAGAACCTAGCCACGAAAAACCTAAGAAGAATCTGTTGAAGAATTTATCTAAGAGAAACCTACTGTTGGAGAAATCTCTGAAGAAGAAATTGCTGAAAACCTACCAGCTTCTATAAATCCAAGTATTCCAGCTCCAAGCAATTCTTCTGTAAAATTCACTTTTGACAATGTTCCTCCTCATAAATAGAAAGCCATATTCCAAGAAATGCAAGCATGGTGCTTTGCTGAATTATAGCTCCCAAATATGACACATTCTATTGTCATCAAATCTTTTTTTGCACGACTTACTGGATTTATGAAAGACTGGTTTGATTCTCTTGGCCAATATCGCCAGCTACAATATCTCAATGCTCCTACAGTTCAAGGATTCACGTGAGCTTTATATTGGGAATTTTGTGGAAAACAAGATCATTTGAAAGATATTGCCCGTAAAGAATTTTTCAAACTCAAGTGTTGTTCATACAACCCAAAAGATCTTGACAAACACTTCCAAAATGCAGTTAAACATTATTATCTCATTGGAGGAATGGATGATCCTAACATTAAACAAGCATATTTGGAATCTATACCACAGGCATTTGGATAGAAAACTTTGCGAATCATTGAAATGAAAGGTCAATCCTTAGGCACGTCCTTTGGTGAACTTCATAATCTTGTCCAAAGAACCCTGAAAAAACTTCGTAATTAGAGGGCATTTCCCATAGATATTCATATTACTGGCAAGAAACTTGAAAAGGCTTGTGAACGGCCTGAATTAAAAATCAAGTGTCGCCATGATGACAAATCTTTCTCTTGTCCAAGAAGAAAAAATCATCATGTCAGGAAATTCAAATTCCGAAAAATAGATATCCTGGATCTTTTCCTCACAAAAGAAGATTTTTTTAGATGCAAGTTCTCTCCAGAAAGAAAGGAGATTCTTGCTTCATTTGTAGACAAAAAGGTCACTTTGCCAAAAAACTATCCCAATAGAAAAAGGCCAAAGTACTCAGCACCAATGTTGATGATGAAGCAGACATTGAATCTATATTCTCCGAACAAAATGAAGAATCTCCTGACAAAGTTTTCACACTGGAAGAAAATATCATTGAATCTCCTAATCACAGTGATTCTCATGATGTTTCTGAAAATTTTGATGAATGCTATGGGATATAATTCATAGGCCTATGTTTTTCAGTACCCATGGTTGAAGTGAAAATTTTCCCTGGCAAAAATGACAGACCTATTGTTGTTGCTAGTTTATTTGACACAGGAGCAGCCTGATCCATCTTTAATTTGATAGTCCTTCCGTCATCCATGTAGAAATCCCATAGACAAATCTTCCAAGCTACAAACAACGAATATTTCTCAACCGTGATCATCAGTAAACCCTTCAACATTTAGTTCTTTCTCAATTGTTCCATTTCACAAAAACACCTTGGATCAACTATTACTGGGAAAGATATTGTCATTGGATTTGATATCATCCAGCAGCTATGGGCAAAAGGGTCATCCCAAAACACAATGGTCTTCAATACAAATCTCACTTCCTACCATATATCCAACCAACCACTTACTTTTCAATGACTACACTTCATACCCTCAATGAATTGCTGATTAGAGATTGTTGTGCATAATCCCACACAGATTTCCTCTCCAAATGCACAAACCCATTATGGAAGAATTAAAAATTTTGATATCACTTCCATTCAAACACAATGAAGACATCAATCCCACGAAGGCAAGTTACACAGGAATGAGTCAAGAGCACAATTAGCTTGCAACCATAGAACTCTCCCAATTACAGGCTGAAGGACTAATTGAATCAACAAACTCTCAATGGGCATGCCAGGCATTTTATGCAAACAAAAAAGATGAACAAGTTAGAGGAAAGATGAGGCTTGTTATTGATTACAAGCCATTGAACCATTTTCTTGAAGATGATAAATTTTCTCTATCCAACATAAAAGCTTTATTTGCAAATTTTTCTACTGGTAAAATTTTCTCTAAGTTTGATTTGAAAGCGTGTTTTGGAAACTTGGTATTCTTCCTACAGAGAGATAAAACTGGGTTATGTATTCCAAATGCACATTATCAATGGATTGTTATGCCATTTGGACTTAAGACTGCTCATTCTCTTTTCCAGAATGCCATCACCCAAATATATCATCCTATTATGAAATTCGCTTTGGTTTATATTGATGATATCTTGTTATTCTCTCTCCTCTCATTCTCAGTTGCTATCTGATTTTCATAACCTCACCAAACAGTATGGAGTAATGCTCTCCCAGAAAAAGATGGTCATTAGTGTACCTGAAATCAATTTCCTCAGCAAGCATATCAAGGACGAACAATACTCCTTGCAACCTCGTGTAGGACAAGAGTTATTGAAATTCCCTGATTCAAACCTCTT
Organism: Forsythia suspensa; assembly: GCA_023638005.1. NCBI lineage: Eukaryota > Viridiplantae > Streptophyta > Magnoliopsida > Lamiales > Oleaceae > Forsythia > Forsythia suspensa. The sequence goes on from CM042667.1 coordinate 38,646,748, forward strand.
AAAAAAAATAAGTACAACAGTTTCTTGGAGTTGTTAATTACATGGCAGATTTCATTGGTCATTTATCCACAGTCATTAAACCACTCCAAAACATGTTGAAGAAAAATGTACCAATTTGGTCAGAAGAACAAACTCAAGCTATCCAAAAAATCAAACAATGGGTTCATGATCTACCAGCCTTATCCATTCGTATTGATGGGAAAATGATCTTACAAACTGATGCCAGTGACTTGTATTCAGTTGTTGTCCTACTTGAAGAGAAAAATGGAAAAAGAAATATATGTGGATATAAAAGTGGTTCATTTTGTGATGCTGAAAAACGTTATCATTCCACTTTTAAAGAAGTTCTAGCAATTAAAAGAGGCATTGAAAAATTCTAGTTTCACCTCATCGGTCACCATTTTTTCATTGAAATGGATTTGTCCGCATTTCCAAGAATGCTAAATTTTAAACAAAAACAAATTCCCAACTCACAACTTCTCATATGGGCCGAATGGTTTTCTAATTTTGATTTTGAAGTCAAACACATCAAAGGACAAAATAACCTTCTCCAAAATTTACTGTCCAGACCCAAAATCCCAATCACCCAATCTATTCCTATCATTTGTATGATGAAACCTTTCTCTTCCAAGCCATCCTCTTCCAAGCCACCTTTTTCTTAAGAAAATTATCTGAACATGGACAATTTTCCTCGAGAAATCCATAATCTCATAGCCAACAAAACACTCAAATACCGTTTGAAAGAACTTATGCTAAAATAACATTCCATTGCCATTCAAAACCATGGAATCCATGTTCTTGGTGGTTTAGGTTTTCACCCTGATTACCCATTTTTAAACTGTTTCTCTTTTGATCTTGCTCGCCTACCGTTCCAATTCTCAAAAGAGCTTTTGTGTTTTTTATGGTACCTCCTCGAACTTCACCAAATTGTGATCTATTTCAACACCCAAGATATGGCCACTTGGCTCCCTGAACTCACTCTTGACCTCTGGAAAACTTATCCAGAGCTCTTTCATGAACCAAATACCAATGCTAAAAATTCTTTGAGTGGTTCCATCCCATACATTATTGGATGGAAAAATTTCATGTCTATATGGAGAAATTCAAGGATATCCGTACTTCTGTTAAAAATGTTCATGTTAATATTATTTTTGAGACATGGTTACTTTATAGAAACAGGATACTATACCCATTTCTCCTATGTTTGTGATTATGTTGTCCTACCTTTTAGTCTTCACAAAGACTGGGAAACATATCCAAAAGAATTTTAAACAATTCAAAGAAAAATGGCAGAAGTGAATCAAACAATTCTCCCAGAAATTTGGCCTAACATTGATGATGATGCACCATAAGAATGCTTACCTTAACCCTATGCTAAAAAACTCCAACAGGACATTGAAACTCACATGAAGAAAGTCTCTTCCAGATACAATTATTATCATATTTCCCAACTGAATTCAGATAATTTTGATGTTTCTTAAAGTCAGTTGTACATGGGCAAGCCTACCCAAAGTTTAGGGACAACATCTAGATGTGGTGAAAATACTCCTGAGGGTCAACAACAAAGAGAGAAGATTTATAAGATGCTCCATGAAAACATCCATTGTACCCCATTAACAAGTTCTCCACAAGAATTAGTTACTAATTCACAACAAATCATTACTTCTCATCAACTGGAAGTAACACAATTTATGATGCGTGAATTCTCCAATATCTCTATTGTTCCAAATCCTAGTGATTTTGATCCAAATGATCCGGATAATCTTGAGAGACTTGAAGAACATATTTGGGAAACAAGCACAAAACTGAAAACATACCATGGTGGAAACAAAATAGACTCCATTCTGATTTAGATGATTTTGACACACCTAGACAAGCTGCCAACATTGGGACCCCCTGTATTCCAATTTTTATCATGCATTTGATTTATGTCATGAGTCTGTATTATTACTTATTTATGTCATGAGTCTGCTCAATTATTGTACTAGTAAGGCTTCGCACTTGTTTGTCTTGCTGAAGGATTTCTCCTAAATAAATGAGTGTCCATTTTCTTTGTAGATCATCGGAAGTTGAATGAAAAAACTTTCTTGTGTGTTCTTTATCATGAGTTTCTAAACACTTTCCTATTCTTTCTTAATCTTAGGATATGCTGTGATAACATCTGGATGGAAGGTAAGTATAATTCCTTAGTAGTAGCATAAACCATGCTCTGAAATTGCCTCTTTAAGAGGATCCTCTGCATCATAACTATGTCTCTATAGATCAAACGATCCGTTATGGTGAGGTTTATGATTCTTGTAATTCCAAAATTTAGGCCCTTATGTAATGCCCAGAAGAGGTTGTTTTGGGGCTAGAATACCGTAAATTATAGAGAATCATACATCCCATTATTTGTTGAAGTAATTATATCTTAGAAGGTTAACTTTGTTAAGAAGAGTGACCCAAGTCCTCATATGTTAGATTATTATTAATAATCTTAGTTTGTTTATTGTGAGATGTTAGTGATTTTTATGTTTAATATTTTGCAAATGTACGGATCGCACAAGTAATATAATAGATGTTGAGTCCAAGTATCGTACCTATAGAGATTTAGATAATTACTTACATCAGTTATGACGATCAATATCCCTAAAATGTTTAACATTTTCTCTCGAATAAAATCAAACATATTCATATGTATGATCCGACTATATCTCTATGATGAATGTGAATACACACAAATGCATTAAGTTTTGAAGGATAATTAAATATCACATAAAGTATAGTGGTATATTTCTATCCTCTATCGGATTTTAAGATAATTAAAATAATGTCTAGCCTGTTTTTTATCTCTCGATAGTAAACAAAACCACAATATTCATACAATTACTACGTATATAATTGTAGATAAAAAGAAATCAAAATTAATTATTCAAAACTATATTGAAATAAATCGTCAAAAACCAAGTCTCTAAATAGAAGAATCTAAATTACAAGCTTTATCGTAATCCTAGCACAAAATAAGTCTAGCCTAACATACTAATAATAAGAAAATAAAGAGAAAAAGAAATTAGATTATTCATCACCCGGAGAAGAAGAACACTCAAAAAAGAAAATCTTGATCTTGATCTTGATTTAATTCTTGAAATGATGAATCTTGATCTCCGTTTGGTATTTTGTCTCATGTTTTTCTCTTATAATTTGACTCTAAATCAACCCCAAATCGGCTCCTCAATTATAAGTTAATAAATTATATTTATAGTTCCATAATAGTGTCCCAAAAGATCTCAAAAATCATTAAAATCGTCTCTCAAAAGGTTTCCTAATTGAATTAGAACTCAAAAAGGTAAGAAAATCCCATGGAGACAATTTTACCTAGTGAAAACACGGGCGATCGCCCAGGCCAACCAAAAAGCATTCTGCTGGTGAAAATAGGTGTTGGGCGATCGCCCAGCTTTAGCTTTTCTCTGTTGTGCAGATGTTTTTCAAACTGCATAACTTTTTGTAAGAAACTTCAAATTGAGATCCTTAAAAAATGTTAGACTAATAATTCAATTATCTGTCAAATGGTATATCATTTTCCTTGTGGTTATTTTAATATCAAAAGTTGCAGTCTAATTTCTCCACATTCTTCGGTAGGTAGTTTCTTAATTTGGTTCTTTGGATTTCACGTGTTTGATTCTTTGTTTCAACTCTTCATTGTCACTCCAACACACCTTAAAATTATTGATTTTATATGCTTTCTCATCCTCCAATGTTTGACTCTTGATATTCACATACAAAAATCAATCTCTTCTCATTTACTTGTCAATTTCACCAAATTATTTTTCTTTCCATCCATTCTTCTCCAATTGTTTATAAATAGGTCCAAAACTAAAATAGAAAGGAAAATACAATAAATTAAGTAGAAAATTAATAAAATAAATGAATAAAATCTTAGTTTAAAGGCATTGTACAATATGTATCATGAGACTTGACACTTAACATGTCACCGCAAGATAGTATTGTTCGACAACACTAATCTTAGAATTCGATTACTTGATTGAGATTAGTTAACAATCTTGTGTTGAAGTTGCGTGAAAAATGAAAAGAAAAGTAAACAAAAAACATTGATGGATGCATGTAATAAACAAAAATCATGAATCCACGAGTGAGTAGTGCTGATTTATTTCAAAAAACAAAAGCCTTTATTACAGAAAATGTAATTAAAATTCAAACTTCATAAGCATGTTTATTAGGCACAATTTATTCAATTATTCAAAAATTCCTTATCAACACTAAACTTGTTCATGTTGCTTGGGACTGGAGGGACACGTTGGTAGTTTGTAATGATGCACTTTTGGGATATTTTCTCAAAACTTGGTACTCAAAACTTGGAAGACATCTAGGACGACTAAAATTGAACAAGTTTCCAAATCTTGGAGTCATTGGCAGTCGAAACTTGGAAGAAAATTAGGTCATACGTTAATGATAAGTGTAGTTTTACACTTATCTGGACCATCAAAAGTGGACGATTGTAAGTACTCTTAAGTGATTTTCTACTTAATTGTGTGTTGATTTAATTATTTTAGGTCAAAACCCGAGATCGGATGGAATTGGAGAAAAAACAAAGCAAAATAGGTAAAAAATGACTTAAGGCGTACAAAGACTTGGATATGGAAATCAACTTGCAAACATCTAAAAGTTGAAGGACTTGGGTTGCAAATAAAAGAGGGCTAAATTGAAATGAAAGAAAAAATCAAAGGACTAAAGAAGACAAAATCTAAAGTTGAAGGACTTGGGCTGCAAATAAGAGAACTAAGGAGGACAAAAGGACAAAATTTGAACAAACATGAAGTGGGGACCAAATAAAATACACATCAAAACTTGAAGGACTAAAGCTTGCAAATTATGATTGGAATCAAATTTGGCAACATTCTTTTCTATTTGCCGCGGTCAAATCGCAGTTTGCATACTGCAGTTGACCGTGGTAATGCGCGAAAATTTCGTCTGGACTTTTTTTGGCTTATTTTCAACTCTAGTCTGAGCATTTTTCGTCTTTTCACGTACATGAATTTCAAAATTAGTAAAATACTATATAAAGACCTAACCTAGGTCAAAAGGGTTGTTGAGTCATTCAAAAAGAGATAGAGAAAGAGACGAAGAACGACGGCGAGATTGAAGATTGGAACTTGAAGACACAGAATTCTTGGTGCAAGATATTCAATGTCTTCTCCTCTTTTATTCAAGATCCGGTTATGTATTCCGAACTTTCCTTCTTGTTTTTCTACCGAATTATGAGTAGCTAATTATTTAATTTGGAAGAACGATGTAGCCTAGTTTAATTCTTTATTTTCGACTCTCAAGTTTTACTTATAAATTATTTATGTTTTGAATTTACTTCTTTTCCTGATGCTTTGAATAATTGGCCATTATTCATTGATTTTGTGGATTGCAATGAGCTCAGAAGTAAATTATTAATCTAGACCACATAGTAAAATTCAGCAATTGGATAAAAGGTTGATATACGCTTTTATTATTGTCGCGGTCTTAAATTGAATTCTTAGGCGATTTAATGTATCTAATTAAGGACCATTTTGACTTTATAAGTTGACTTAATTAGATATGACTAATTTGAACCCGAGAGAGGTAAATTAGGTTAAATTCGTGAATTCGACCGAATACAACTTTAGAAATAAATCTTGAGATGAGAAATTAGAGATGACAACTATGGTAAATTCGTGAATCCAAACGCTTTAATAACCATTGTTTTCTAAATTCTTTATATTTGCTTTCACACTTATTTTCTAAGAATTAATAGTTATAGTTTAATCATTCAAATCAAGTTATTTCAAATTGTTTTTAATAGATTGAGATTACGATTAATTTAACTAGTATCTAAATAAGATAGTCTTTGTGGAAATGATAATCGGGATTCAATAGGTCCACTTTATTACTTGTTTTCGATTGCAGTACATAATAATTGCACAACAAGTTTTTGATTTGATAAGTGTGATTTTACATTTATCTGGACCATCAAAAGTGGACGATTGTAAGTACTCATAAGTGATTTTCTACTTAATTGTCTATTGATTTAATTATTTTAGGTCAAAACCCGAGATCAGATGGAATTGGAGAAAAACAAAGAAAAATAGGTGAAAAACAAAGAAAAATAGCTGAAAAAAGACTTAAGGCATACAGAGACTTGGATATAGGGATCAACTTGCAATCATCCAAAAGTTGAAGGACTTAGGTTGCAAATAAAAGAGAACTAAATTGAAATGAAAAAATATATTATAGGACTAAATACGATAAAATCCAAAGTTGAAGGACTTAGGCTGCAAATAAGAGGACTAAAGAGGTCAAAATGACAAATTATGAACAAACATGAAGTGGGGACTAAATAAAATACACATCAAACCTTGGAAGACTAAATCTTGCAAATTGTGATTGGAATCAAATTTCTGCCAATTCTTTACTGTTTGTCGCGGACAAACCACGGTTTGCGTATAAATGCGCATAAATCTCGTCTTGACTTTTTTTTTGGCTTATTTTCAACTTTAGTCAGAGCCTTTTTCGTCTTTTCACATACATGGGTTTCAAAATTAGTAAAACACCATATAAAGACCTAACCTAGATCAAAAGAAGGGGATTGAATCATTGAGAAAGAGATAGAGAAAGAGACGAGGAACGACTGCGAGATTGAAGATTGGAACTTGAAGACGAAGAATTCATAGTGCTATATATTCAAGGTTTTCTCATCTTTTATTCAAGATCCGATTATGTATTCCAAAATTTCCATCTTGTTTTTCTACCTAATTATGAGTAGCTAATTATTTAATTTGGATGTACAATATAACCTAGTTTAATTCTTTATTTTCGACTCTCAAGTTTTGCTTATAAATTATTTATATTTTGATTTTACTTATACTCTTAATTCTTGAAACAATTGGCCATTATTTGTTATTGAATTTTGGATTGTAATGAACCGAGAGATAAATTATTAATCTAGACCATGTAGTAAAATCTGGCAATTGGATAAAAGGTAGAGATACGCTTTTATTATTGTCGCGGTCTTAAATATAATTCTCAAAAGATTTAATGCATTTAATTAAGTACCATTCTGACTTCACAAGTTTACTTAATTAGATATGACTAATTTGACTCGATAAAGGTAAATTAGGTTAAATTCATGAAATTAGAGATGACAATTATGGTGAACTCGTGAATTCCAAACCTTTTAATAGCTATCGTTTTCTAAATTCTTGATATTTGCTTTCACACTTATTTTTTTCTAAGAATTAATAGTTATAGTTTAATCATTCAAATCAAGTTATTTCAAATTGTTTTCAATAGATTGGAATTATGATTAATTTAACTAGTATCTAAATAAGATAGTCTTCATGGGAACGATAATCCGGACTCAATATGTCCACTTTATTACTTGTTTGCGATATTGTATACTTGCAATACATAATATTTTTCCAACAAGTTTTTGGCGCCATTGCCGGGGATTATTTTTATTTTATATTAGTTTAGATTAATCGTTAGTGTTAGTTTAATTTTTCACTTTATTTTATTTTTTTATTTTAATTTTTTTTATTATTAAACTTTTTATTTGTCCTTTATTTTCTTACTATAAAAAAGATGTTCGTTACATGCTCCGTATACAAGACGGCAATCTTGAGACTTTTCGATCCTGAGATTGAATGTACTTTTAGATCTATACATAAAGAACACAACCAAAAACAGAAAGATCAGCAACAAATTCAAATGGCAGTTGCACAAGTAAGAAGAGAAGCTGAACAAGAAGCAGCCCGATTGGCGGCTCAGCAAATTCAGCAACATTATGATGAAGAAGCAGATGATGATGGAAATATGCCAATGGCTTAATTCTTAACTCCGGCAGTAGCTCCTGATCGTTCAAGCATAGTTTATCCTACTTTTGGTCGACATGACTTTCAATTGGGGGCCGATATGATCAATCTCTTCAGCAACAACTTGCAATTCTATGGAAATGCACATGAAAATCTAAATACTTATCTTTCCAGATTTCTACGGATGTGCCACAACTTTCAGTTTCAATGGGTGAATGATGATGCAATCAGGCTGAGGTTATTTTCCTACACATTGAGGATAGGGCATTAGAATGGTTAGACTTAGAACCACATGCTAGTATCACCACATGTGGTGACTTGTCTAGAAAATTCTGCAACAAGTACTTTTCACTAGCTAATGTAGCCAAGATGAAGCTTGAAATCTCTACCTTCTAGCAAATGGAGGGGGAAAAGTATCATGAAGCTTGGGGCAGATTCAAGGAGTTGCTTAGAAAATGCCCTAACCATGGCATTGTAAAGGGGCAAAAAGCCCAATATTTTTGCTCTGGGTTATCTTCTCAATCCAAATTGATAGTGGACTCCTCAGTAAATGGGTCCATTGCAAATAAAAATGTCAATGAAGCATGGGATCTATACGAGTTGATTGCAAATACACATACCATGTTTTCATCTGATCATGCCACCCTAAGAAAAGTAGCAAGTATACACGAGACTGACAGTTAATCAACTACTAATTCACAACTTGCTGCATTGACAAAGCAGGTGGAGCTCTTGATCAAAACATAAACGCAAGGAGTGAATGCAATCCAAGCAACCATCATGTGCAAAAACTATGGGGCTAACCACTCAACGTTAGATTGTACGTTATTGGCCTCTCTAGAACAGGTCAATTTTGTGCAGTATAATCCATATTCACAAACATACAATCCGGGTTGGAAGCAACACCCAAATTTCAGGTAGTCTGAAAATCAACAAAGTGGCAATGCTTATAATGCTCAACAATAAAGAAGACCAAGTCTGGGAGAGATGTTTCAACAGTATATGCAGAAAACGGATAAAGTATTAGAGTGGTTGGACACAAACTATTAAAATTAGCAGGTGTCTATCAGAAAAATAGAGACTCTGATTGGCCAATTAGCCCTACAACTGTCAGATAGGAAACGGTGCACTTTACCTAGCAATACAGTGATAAATCCAAAAGAAAAAATAAATACAATCACTACTAGGAGAGGAGTACAACTGCTAGAAATTCACGTGAAAAGACTAGAGAAACATGACAAACAGTTGGTAGTTGAGGAAGAAGAAACTGGACAACAACATGCGAAATCAAAAGAAGAAGTTTCAAATAAATGTACTGAATCATCAAAAGTGACAGGCCAATTCCTTTCAAAGCTTATGTGCCACCAATTTCATTTTTTCAGAGGTTGCAGAAGCACAAGCTCGACAAGCAGTTTGGAAAATTTTTGAAATTTTCAAGAAACTAAACATCAACATTCTTTTCACCAAGTGTTAGCCAAGATTCCATTGTATTTAAAATTTATGAAAAAAATGTTGTCCAAGAAGAGAAAACCAGATGAATACGAGACAATAGCTTTAATTGAAAAGTGTAGCGCTATTCTGCTAAATAAGTTGCCTCTGGAGTTTAAAGATCCAGAGAGTTTTAAATTACCTTGCACAATTGAAAAATTATATAATTTTAATGTTTTATGTGATTTAGGTGCAAGTGTAAATTTGATACCCCTTTCTGTCTACAGGAGATTAGGTTTGGGAGAGGTAAAAGCAACAACTATGTCTCTAGAGCTTACTGATAGATCAATCAAGCACCTACGAGGTATGGTCGGGGACGTGCTCATCAAAGTAGATAAATTTATCTTTTCGGTTGACTTCATTGTCTTTGATATTGAAGAGGACCAAAATATGCCAGTCATATTAGGTCGACCATTCTTAGCGACGAGTCGAGCCCTTATTGATATTGAAAAAGTTGAGCTAATCTTGAGGGTACATGATGATTAAAGAGCAGTATTCAGTATGTACACTATACCTGAGCAACCAGTCGACCTCGAAGAGTGTTTTAGAGTTGATGAAGTGGTGAAAATTGGCCAAGAAAACTGCAAATCAGATACAAGTGGACTAGTTGCAATAATTAAAGATGAAAATGGCTGATTTAAAATGTGGAGAGCAAAGGATAAATCATGCAAAGCTGGTAATTGCGAGCAATGCAAGACTTCCAAAGCCCAATTCAAGCCTCCATAAATGATACTTGCAAATAGTCGAGCTCTAGACTATAAATCGAGCGCTTAATGAGAGGCAACTCATTTTTCTATCTCTTATATGTTTATTGCATTGTAGGTAGAATTTTAGTACTGCATTAGAAAGTAGAGCACGTTTCTCAATTTTTAGTAATTAAGTACATTTAATTGTTTTTATATTTCAGGCTACACATCGTCATTCCAATCCAATGCGTACTGATCAGCTGAAAGTCCGATGTTGTCTCCACGCCTTTTGATTCGGGTTAACTCTTTCCTTTTTTTATTTATTTCGCTTTCTTTTGTCATATTGAGGACAATGTGGATTTTAAGCTTGTGGTGACTTTATTATTTTTGTTATTGTTGTGTGTATTGTGGATGAATTAAAAATAATAATAATAATAATATAATTATTATCTGTGCTTGTATGTTGGATAGTCTTGCTGGCTGATGATTATATCTATTTGAAACTGTTATCAATTCATGAATTACAACTAGGTTATGCTACTTATGCCTTTTTATAGACTATAATTATCCATGTGAGATGTGATTAAGTGTGAGCACAATAGTCATGAATATCACTACATTTGGTTGGTTTATTAAATAGAATACAATAGTGAACCTATGTTGTGAAAACTAAGACCACCAATTGACAACTCAATTACCAAACCAGTTGAAAGAATAGTTTGGGGGTGGTTGAACCAGTGCAGAAACCATTTAGATATGTGTTGATTTCGTGCATGAGTAATATTTGTGTGGAGTGTATTTGACTACCAGGTGGAATCTAGGTATTGACCGAATGCTAGGAATATAATCCCGCTTATTTATCTTGCACCAAAAAAAAAGGAAAGCATTGCACTTGTATTATCTTATACCTCTCTTCATAGCCTAGTTGACTCGAGTGATAAAATCCGTTGGGGTTCTCAAAACTCGGTGCCCTAAAGTTTATCAGACTTGGGAGCCATTATCCTGAAGCTCGCTACAAAGGACATCTAGAAATCTTAAGAGAGTGAGGTCTTGCACATATGATAGATTTAAAAAAAAGCAAAAGCAAGATTGAACATTTGTGCGCATAACTTGGGGATGTAGATGACCAATGTGTTTAACTTACCTAGTGGAAGCTTGATGGTCGAAGCATTTAGTAAAGGGAGAATCATCACATATCTTTTATATATTTTATGTTTCGTTATTTTTCTTTGAACAAGGATCTTGTAGGTAATAAATAATTGGTCTCAAATCCTAACAGTGGTATCAGAGCATCAGATCGTTTAGAGTGTTGGCGAACACAGAAGATATGTCTATCAAATATGACATGGAGAAATTTGACGGAAGAATCAATTTTGGCTTGTGGCAAGTACAAGTCAATGATGTTTTGATTCAATCTAGACTGCACAAGGCTTTGAATGAGAAACCAACCCCTATTTCTGACAAAGATACTGAAAAATCCAGTATAAGTGATGAGGTTTGGGAAGATTTGGATTTGAAAGCTGCAAGTACGATACATCTATGTTTAGCTAAAAATGTCCTTGCAAATATTCATGAAATATATGCTGCAAAGGAACTTTGGAAAAAACTTGAACAGTTATATCTAACAAAGAGTGTTTCAAATCGATTGTACTTGAAAGAACAGTTTCATTCTTTGCAAATAAATGTAGGTACAAAAATTTCAGACCAGCTGAGTGTTATCAGTAGGATCGTTTCTGAACTGGAGGCTATTGGAGTCCAAATTGATGATGAAATTTATCTAGTCTCTTCCATCCTCCTATGAACACATCAAACCAATTTTGATGCATGGGAAATAAACTGTAATTTTTGAAGAAGTTACAAGTAAATTAATTTATGAAGAAAGAATGTTGAGTGGTGGAAGTAATATTTCATTTGAAAACTCGTTACTTGTTGCTGAAAAATGGAAGAAGAATAACTCCATGAAAAAGAAAGTACTTTGTTGGAATTGTAGAAAACCTAGTCATGTGAGGAAAAATTGTCCAAAAGGTGGAGCAGACTTGGCTAACTACTCGACATTAGATACGGACAATATGTCTCTCTTTATGAGAGATGATGATGTCGCTTGAGTAAATATTTACGTTGTCGTGGCATGCGCTAGTTGCCATGATAGAAGATGTATTACTATTAGTGGGTCCACATGTTTGCACACGGGCATTGGCTTGATATTAATGCTAGGTGTGGTTGAATTGTTGTCGATGGTTGATGAACTTCCAAGTAAGTCAAGCATGGGAGTTGCACCATAATATTTTAGTAAATTTATTCGACATGAGCCGATGAAATTCTTAGAATTCATTAATTCTAAGTGATTATACTTATATGGTGGAGTATGTTTATTCTCTGCTTTGAGAATTGAGATTCTCAAAGTTTAATGGTTTTTTTTAAGTATCGAGATGAAAAACTGCAGAAGAGATGATTGAGTTTTGACTCGTTTTTCATCAAGGTGGAGATTGTTGGAATATTTTCTCAAAACTTGGTAGTTAAAACTTGGAAGACATCTAGGTCAATAAAATTGAACAAGTTTTCAAATCTTGGACACCTTGGTAGTCAAAATTTGGAAGACATCTAGGTCGACTAAAATTGAACAAGTTTCCAAATCTTGGACTCATTAGCAGTCAAAACTTGGAAGAATTTATTATCTTTTTTAGATATGACTTGAGGGTATTTTTTGAGAGAAAAATTGTAAGCCTAGCATCCAAGTTGGTTTTCTTGTTTTTGAGAGAGAAAATTGTAAGTCTAGCATTCAACGTAAAATATATTAAATTCATAAATATAAAACGTCGAGTAAAATACCTGTAAAAAAAACATATGAATTTATAAACGTAGAACTCGATTAGTATATTGAGCATAAATAACTAATTTAGTGCATGCACATACACTTGTGTTCATACATTCGAATACAATATGTTATAAGTACGTCCAGAATCGTATTGTCTTGAGAAAGCAAGACTAGAAGAAAGATTGTGTTATAGACTGATTCTCAAAGCTCGACGGGAATCGAGTACTTCTTAAGAGGGAAGTTAGGTTTAGTTGAAGAGTAGGATCCAGTAGGGTTAGAATCTTTATTAGCTGTATAAGGCCAGGTTCTTTTCTTAACTATCACCATAATATAGCGGACTTCCTCCACTCCAGGACATTTTTCGTGAACTTCAAACACGTGTTTCAGGTGGCTTCCAAACGAATCAAAGCCTTTTTGTCTGCCTTAGGTGGCTTCCAAGCGGATCGCAGCTTGTGAAAGTGGAGGAAATAGCACCACCGGCAGAGCGTCAGAGGCTTTTGGGCATTATTAAGAAAAGCAACACTCTCCCTATTGAATTCTGTGCTATCCAAAATTCTAGTATATAACGTAATACTTTTTAATTCCATCAAACCTCGTATAAAAATTGTTGGAAGGGCTGCTAGGGTGGGAAATGAATAAGAATGTAATTCTAAAGAAGGAGATGAGAAGGAAGACCATAAATACATAAAAAGTGATGTAGACGAACATGACTCAATTACACAGAGTGCGAGGAGTAAGCCCAATATTTTTGAACCCATGTTTCTTTTGAGGATAATTATATTTTGATTTTACTTTTTTATTATTAGCTATTGCTTGAATCTATTTAAAGGCTAAGCTATATCAATACGTTTCATTCTAAAAATAAAAATTATCAAAATCTGAAAAGATTTAGCACATGTTTGGTGGTATTTAAATTATAATTTAGCTAATCAAATTAGTTAAACATCTGTTTTATCCATACATTTCATATGTCTAACAACTTACAACCCAATTTTTATCTACACTTTCACCCACAACTTATAATATAAGCACTGAAAAAATATTTTCAGCACTATCAAACATACACTAATCAACTTAAAGAAAATCATGTAATCTTCTAGAAATTTTGGTACACTTTACTTTTCGCTGGAAATGTGTTTATTGTAAGTTGATTTAATCAACTTTGACCACATATTCGAGTGGGTCCCAATAGTTAATTTATACAGATGTATAGTCAAACGTGTTCTACTTTGTGAGTAGATGATCATTGATTTTTCGAAACCATTTCCAATTGAATAAAAAATATTAGCCAAAAGTTGATGCCTTGAATTAATGAAAAGTTGGAATTAAATATTGATGGGTAAATGGAAATAGTTATCACTCATTGGAAAATGAAGGGATTCAAAATCTGTTAATGTGCCCCAAGTTTGAAACTTGAGTTTGGGCATGAAGGGTACCAATTGTATTTGTGCTAATTTTGCCACATACTTGATTTTATATTAAAATTCCATAATTACTTTTCAACATTTTAAATTCCAAATGTATCAAAAGTCAAACAATATTTTTAGAATAAAAAAGGTTAGTTAGTATTTTTAAAATTATTTTATATTTTATGGTGTATGGTAAAACTATCTCATTGTCTTTGGAAGTGGGGAGACCTATATTATATTGTGTTCGGTCCAAAAGACACATGCACACGTGCCGCCGCCGCTGCCTGCCTGCCGACTTGGCTAGGCACAGGTTGTGGGTCGTGGATTCATGATTGGACTTGGCCTATTTATATTATTTTTAAACAAATAAATAATTAAATTATTTTTTAAATATTATCTTCCAATAGACCTTTTGCATTTCTCGAATTACGAGAAGTGTCAATCTTGATATTCCAACCAGATTTTGACACGTGGCACATACTAATTCTAGAATCTGTCTGTTGTAGGAACCAATGTGTCATTTTATACATATGTTGTCCAAATTCAAATAGACGTGTCTTTTCAGACACAACTTTTATTGTAGTTGTGCCTTTTCAAACACAACATTTGGCTTCATATAATAGGTCCCTCCACTTTTTCAGAATTCATTCATTAAGATCAACTTTTATACATTTACTTTCTGCGACATTCTGCATTCTGTCCTTTTCATTTAAGATAGTACAAAACACCATCTGGTTTGCTGTTTCTTTTTGTTTGAAGTACTTCGACAGCAAGAAGAGATAATTGTATCTTGGAAAAACATTGTCGTTCAGCTGTGAGCACCAGTGCGAGGCAAATTCGTCTTAAGGATAAAGAGTTGAACTCTTGCCTCGATCTACCATTTATTACTTTAGTAATTATTTTTTCTGTATTTCCAATCAAGTAAGATTACGTTAATTTTATTTCGTTTAAATGTAATTTACATATAGTACCTAACATTCTTAAGACAAACTTGTTCTTCTATTTTATTGTAAATTATATTCTATTGATCTACGATCAACTAAATATCGTTGTTTACCTTCTGTTTTTGTAACAGAAATGGATTTAAATGGGAATAATGTTGTTTCCCTGACTCATGGTACAACTACCGTGGTTCCATTTGTAGCTATTTTGTTTCAATCAATTCCATCACCCCATGGAGAGAAATCAAAAAAATTCAGCGGTGTGGATTTCAAAAATTGGCAACAAAATATACTAAGGTTCTAATAGTCTTTGAAAGGGAGGAGACCTATATCCTATTGGGTTCAGTCCAAAAGCCACACGCACGCGTGACGCCCCGCAAGCCCATACACTAGACCAAGCACGGGTCGTGGATTCAAGATTGGGCTTGGCCCATTTATATTCTTTAATACAAATAAATAATTAAATTATCTTTCAAAAAATCTTCCAATAAACATGTGGCATTTCTCAAATTATGACAAGTGTCAATGCTGAAATTCCAACCAGATTTTGACACGTGGCACATATAAATTCTAGAATCTGTCTGTTGCAAGAATCAGTTTGTCATTTCAGATATGTTCTATCTAAATTCAGACATATGTGTCTTTTCAGACACAACTTTTGCAGTTGTGTCTTTTCAAACACAACCTTTAGCTTCTTATAAATAAGTCCATCCACTTCTACATAATTCATTCATTAAGATCAACTTTTATACATTTACTTTCTGCCACATTCTGCATTCTACCATTTTTATTTTAAGAGAGCACGAAATACCATCTAGTTCAATGTTTCTTGTTGTTTGAAGTGCTTCTACATCAAGAAGTGATCGTTGTATCTTGAAAAACAATTGTCGTTCAACCGTGAGAACTAGTGTGGAGCAAATACGTCTTAAGGATAAATAGTCGAACTCTTGCCTTGATCTACCATTTATTACTATAGTAATTCTTTTTCTGTATTTCCAATCAAATAAGTTTACATTAATTTTATTTCATTTAAATATAATTTACATATAATACCTAACACTTTTATTAGTTTGAAAAACGTTATTGTGAAAATCCACCATTTCATGCATAGTTTAGATTTTCTAAATCAGAATTGATGCAGCAATATGTTACCCAAAAATAAAAAAGGGAGGGGGGCAAACTTTTTGGTTCCATTCTTCATTATTTCACACATTTACAACTACTAAATTATAATTATATTAATTACAAGGGAAATTTATACTTTTCATCCTCACTTTTGTAAAATGTAAAAAATCTACCTTCAATCTTTATTATTAGCACAATCTATCTCCAACCTTTCAATTATGCACCAAAACTTATCATTCCCTCCATTTTGGCCATTAAATGACGAATTGTCCTTCCTTTTTAATTAAACAAAAATCAAAGAAAACAGCAAAGTAAAAAAATAAGAAAAAAATTGCTAAAGAAATACCATAACTTTTCAAAAACTACAGATAAATCTCGCTTAAAACAATTTAATACATATTAACACAAAAAAAAATTAGAAAAAATAAGAATCGTCTTAACAATGATTACAAAATTTTTTTGAGAATAATTTTGAGGTGCTCATTTCTTTGATAATATTTATTTTTGTAGCAGTGCTACCTAGTTTTTTTGTAATTTAGAAGAGGGAGCTGAAACCTTTTCAAATCCGTATTGTTCACATCAGGATCCATGCTCATTTCTGCTATCCCTTTTTTCACTCTTAAGTTTAGCTTTTAGTTTTAGATCATTACATAAAGCTAATCCTTCTTTATTGAAATAATTGATTATTTCTCCGTATGTAAGTGTTTCCTAAGGGATAGTGTTACCACTACATTTCGGTAAGGCCTCCACGGTAAGGCCCCTTTAAGCCTCGTAAAGGCCCAAGGTAGGCTTCGCGAATGCCTCATAAGCCCAGCAATGGTCTCTTGAATTTGTAAAAGCCTCGTAAGCCCAACAATATATCAGCACTCCTGAATCAAAGTGTAGCAATCAAAGTGTAGCAAAGCCAACGACGGGTCTCGACTTTAATGGCCGGCCCAAGGAGCTTTGCTAATCTTTGAACTCATTGTAATTCATGGGCAGCATAGTATTTCAGGATGACCAGAGATATGCTTAAAGAAAAATTAAGTTTGATTGGGACACGGATTCTCATAAAGAAACCAAATATGAATCTCTTAAAGATTAGGTAACGTGATAAAGAAAACCAAATCAAATAAAGGCTAAAATCTAGGAGATTGCATTGACAACTGATTATCCATAACCCATAAAGAAGGAGAATCTAATCAGATATCTAATTGATTTTTTTCCTAAACTAATTAGAACTCTGGAGCAATAAATACAACATCTATGGTCATTCTAAGGTACGCATTATTCTCAGCCTTAAACTCTGCTCAAATTTCTGTGTGCTTGTCACTCCTACACCCAAAAGCACTCTCCCTCTCCATATATTATTCTATATACTGGTAGTTGACTTAATCGTCAGAGTACCAATGATCGCCAGACCCTTTTTCTCTGATGATCTTGGTGTCTAACGTTCGTCCTAGTGTGCAGGTAATATACATACTGGCAGAGGATTGACTGGATATGTGTTGATATGTGGTTATAGGGATGGCAACGGGCGGGTTGGAATTTTAACCCCATACCCGCCTGCTCCCGCTTAAATCGGGCTGGTCGGGGGTCGGGCCTGTCGGGTTTGAAGGAGGCGGACTGGCGCGCGCCCGCCTGCTCCTGCCCGTTTATTTTTTTTTTTTTTTTTTTTAACCATTATTTTCAATATTAAATATTTAAAAAAAAAAAAAAAATTTTCGAGGCGGGTTGAGGCGGGGCTACTCACTCTCCGAACCCGCCCAATATTTTCCCAGACCAATCCAGAATACCCGATTAGTCAAGGGGAAATGTTAAGCGGGGGGGGGACGGGCGGGGGGCGGGGGTCAAGTTAAATTGCCATCCCTATGTGGTTAGTGCAGAATTTGATGTCAACAAATTGTATCTCTATTTTGATTTTTAATTGAGGTACGAACTCTTTCTGCAAAAGTTGAGAGTCCAAAAATAAATCTTTCTTTCCAGAAATGATAATTACAATCGCTATGTTCCATTACTTTAGTAAGAAACATGTCTTTGTACCTTCTAAAGTCATGTAGTTTGGGATATGTTAAATTCATAAGAATTTTTTAATATCTGTCAAGGTAACTTCTAGGATTTCCTATAAAGAGTTTGAAAGTTGAAAAAGTTAAGATGTTGAAGAAATCTAAGGTTCTATCAGGCTTTAACAAATTTTTAATTTTGTTTCTATCTTCTTCACTAAGGTAATTTTTCCACTAGTTCTTTAGTTGGCTGGAAAACCCACCAACAATGTTTGAAGCTACATATAATTGGTTATTTCTCTTTCGTTATAAGCAATGAAGTTGAGACCCATGTTTTCAAGGGTGTGGATTATCTGATTTTGAGTCATACCATCTATATTCCACTCATGAATTTCATCTCCGTGATAAATAGTTTGAGGTTTTCTTGGCTCTTCAAACTGCATATTTGGAAATGATGATCTACAATTATAATGTGGAAGATGTGAATAAGATCCTTTTCAAATTTTATTGATTTCAAATTTTTCATTAAATTGTTCTCAAAGACTAACTTTTATTGTTGACACGCTCAATTGGGACCTACCTATTGATAGATGTGGCAATGCTTTAGCTTAGCTCGCGGCTAGGGATGACTAGTAAGGCGAGGTAGGGGAGGTAAGGTAAGGCAGGGCAAGGAAGACCATTCTCGTCTCCTCTCCATTGAAGAATTTCTACCCTCATACTATCTCGTTTTTCGCTTAAAGCGATTCAAGTCGAGGTCGGGTTGGGTCGGGATAGGGCGGGAAAGTTTAATGCTGCATTTACTGCTCCGTTATTTGTTTTATTTTATTTTATTTTATACTTGTGTAAATTTGATTTTTCATTGAATTTTTATATAATTATTTTACTTTTAGAAAATGGGAAAAGTTACATTCTTTTTTCCCTTAGGAAGTTATGTGCATCGATGTTTTTTAGATGGAATGGCATTAGTCCAACGATTTGGAAAACCAGATTTGTTCATCATTTTCACTTACAACTCATATTGGAAAGATTTTAGGAACAAATTGGAAGAAGGACAACTAACTCAAGATAGACCAGATGTAACTTCAAGGATTTTTTGGGCAAAGCTACAAGATCTTAAAGATCAACTCTCCAAAAAAGAAATATTTGGAAAGGTTGCAGCACATGTTTATGTTATTGAATTCCAAAAAAAGGATTTACCCATACACATCTGTTGATTATTCTAAAAATTGTTTAGATGAAGCATCAAAATTTCAAATGCCAAAAGCCATTTGAAGGTTGTTTGCTACCATATTAGTATATTGTGTACCAACCGAAGTAAGAAAGTTGTAGGACACATACTTTGAAGTATTGTCTGAAGATTTTAAAAAGAAGAAATACTCCACTCATACTCAAACACAAAACACCTTAAGAGATATAAAAGGCATTTTATAATCCATGGGAAAGAACATTGACCAGTATGATTAACCAGTTATTGATTATGGTTCATTTCAAGTGAATACAAAGAAAACAAAAATAAAAATAAATATTCGAAGAATAAACTATTGAAATATATATAGAAGATTTAGTTTCAAAATCAAAACTAAATTCAGAGCAAAAGGAGGCTTATGATTCAATAATTGATTGAATCAATGCTAGAAAAAGTGGTGTGTTTTTTGTTGATGGTCTAGGAGGAACAAGCAAGACTTTCTTGTATCGAGAATTACTTGCAAATATAATATCCAAAGGAAACATAGCACATGCAACAACAACTTCAAGTGTAGCAGCTGCAATACAACCAAGAGCTCGAACAGTCACGATTTGCCATACCACTTCAAACAATAGAGTCAAGCATATGTGGCATATCAAAACAAAGTGGTAAAGTTGAGTTATTAAGAAAAGAAAAGTTAATCATATGGGATGAAGCACCTATGGCAAATCGTTTTGCAATTGAAACAGTTGACAGATCCTCAAGAGATATAATGGAAAATTGTGAACCATTCAGTAGAAAACTTTTTGTGTTTCGAGGTGATTTTGGACAATTGCTTCTTGGAGAACCTAAAGCCTACACGAGTTTTGATTATCAAGAAGAATTTTTAAACACATTACTACCAAATGGTGTTCCACCACACAAATTGGTTATCAAGAAAAATTGTCCAGTTATGCTGTTAAGAAATTTGGATCCCTCTAATGACCTATGCAATGGAACAAGAACGGTGTGCAAAAAATTTGGTAACCATGTAACACATGCAGAAATAACATTGGGACAACATGTTGGAAAGCAAGTCTTACTCCCCAGGATCCACTTACTCCATCAAATGTTGAAGGACATCCATTCAAGTTTAAAAGAAAGCAATTTTCAATACGTTTTTGTTTTGCAATGACAATAAATAAAGTTTAAAGACAAACTATGCCCCATGTTGGAATATATCTACCACAACATGTCTTATTTCATGGCCAATTATATGTTTCACTATCAATGGGCACTTCAATGTCTACCACAAAAGTGTTAATCAAATCAGACACGCAAAACAAAAAGAGAACATACACAAAAAAATATTGTTTTCATGGAGCTACTATCCTAACAAAGGTATAATATTATATAGTTAATCATTACATTCTCTCAAAATACAATTATTAATTATTAATTTTATTCTTCGTAAAATGCAGTCATAGAGATCCATGTTAGTTCATCATCAATTCCATGAGATTTGATATCAAGATTTTGTCAATCATCAAAGTTCAAATCACCAAAATGTATTCATTGCATTTAAGTTAATGTTGGTTTTACTACAATAAAATTCATCTTTAATTGTAATTTTACTTCTATGAATGTAAATAAAATATCAACATTGTTCATTATAATATCAAACCATAAAATACAGCATGTTATCTACAACCGTGTTGTTTTACCTTTACTACAATTGCTACATTAACATTTTAACTATTCACAATTAAAAATAATTTTTTTTAAAATACTAAAAATTAATAAAATTATTGTAAAATCACATACAACGCACGTGTTTCTAACTAGTTATTGTAAATATCGCTTCAAATGTGATAAATAATTGTAGTTTGTATTGAAGCACAAACCACACACCTAATGAGTAGAATAATGCACATGTGATAATTGCACGTGTCTCACGAAGCTTTTTATATCTTTTGAGTGTTCACAAAGTTTGTACTGACAACAAAAAAAATTCAGACTCATTATACATACATAGAGTACGTTAATTCATAAGTGACGTTAAGGTCATTCTCCTCTTCTACTGACGGAGATGCACACGGCCTAAAACCTGAAAAAGTGGTGGAGCTTTTCTCTTCTTGGCCATTCCAGTGTAAGATTTAGTAGGATAAGAAAATATGTTCAAAAAGCTTGATGATAAAAGTTTTTCTCCTCCTCCAATCGCAGTGATGACAGTGGTGAAGATTTGTAAAAAATGGCAGGGCTTTTATCCCCCGTGCCCACTCTGGTGTAATAATTAGTAGGTGATGAAGTTAACTATGAAGAATAGCTATGTAAAATTTGGGAGTTGTCTTTTTTACCTGGAAGATTAACCTCTATTTATAGGGTTATCATAAGTGACAGTTATCACTGACTTAAACTGTCTTTAATAAAGGGCCCCCTTTGACCTCTTTCATTAGTTGGAGCTAATGAGGGACGTTATAGCTTTTTAATCGTCAGTAGTAACTTTCACTTAGTGGATGATGAGTTTGAGTGAGTCAACAATAGTTGGACCACCACTATCTAGATCTAAAAGGTGATCTATGAGATCATCGGGACGGGCGAGCCGATGAGGCGGGGTGTACCAGGACGCGCTACCATTGTAGACAACATATAGAAACTGTCATCGTTTCTATCATCATAAGCTCCTCTACTTTTCATAGATTATCGTCAATGGAAAGTAGACTTAGTCTTCCACACCTGCTCCTCTTTAACTTTTTCAGTTTTCTAGTTTTCTAGTGAGACAAATAATTGTTATTTTCTATAAGTGCGTATTGCCCCCAACCAATATTGTAATGGTGAAGTAGTTCATAAAAATAGGTACGAGTAGGATAGATGAGGCACTCCCATCGATTGAGCACCAGTCCTTTTTGGAGGGGTAGCTAGGCGTGAGTCTCCCACACCTAGCGTGGGGCGGGCCTGTGCCTGCCTCTCTACGCGGATCTTCCTTTTTATTTTGTGTTTTCGTTCTATTATAATTTTTTTTATTTTAACTAAGGTTCATTGCATTGTTTTTAAACTAAGGTTCGTCACCTTATTTTTAAACAAAGGCTCACTGCCTTATTTTTAAATTAAGGTTTGTCACCTTGTTTTTAACTTAAGACTCGTCGCCCTTTTTTTAAACCAAGGCTCGTCACCTTGTTTGGCCATTTTAGTAGTTGAAAATGTTTGTGTCGCTTGGCTTACCCTTAATAAAGAGTGTAGTAAAAATAAGAAGTTGCCGCTGGTGGGTCCAGTAGGTGCGTCAGGACTTCCCAGCTAGGCTGATTCTTCCTTAGCATCCTAATCATTTATCCACCTAAGATGGTTCATTTTATGCTTGCCTTTGTCATCTCGAGGCTAAGGCTCGGCTTGTCCCGAGTCTTTCTTTTGTTAGACTCAGGTTCCTTTCGATCCTTCATACCTTTAGTAATTAAGTATACTTTCTCAATATCCACATACTTATCCCTTCTTCTTAATAACTCATGCATCATATCCAACGGATTCTTAGAGAGTGACATTTTGAAAGAGTGACTGCGAGTTCTACTCATCATGGTAGTAACTACAGAGCAGACATCTGTAGATCCTTGATCGCTAGGATGGCCCTATTGAATCGGGTAATGAAATCATTCAGTTCAATAGCTGTTTTCTTAGCTCGCTTGCTGCTGGCAAAGTATGCACCAAACTGCTTAGAAAAATCATCAAACTTATGAATGGATTTTGGAGGAAGGGTTGCCACCCAATCCCTTACCTCCCGCCTAAGTGTTGGCGAAAAGGCCCTGCACATAATACCATCTGGGTGGTTCATAACCTCACCAAATCAACAAAGGCCCTGAGGTAATCAACAAGGTCAAAGGACCCGCCATACTTCACCATGTTTGGCTGTTCGAAGTCTCTTGGCAAGGGAACTACCATCACTTTTGGGACAAAAGGATCTTCTTCCAATACCAAAGATTGTTGTCTAACACTTTTCTTTGACATAGCCTACGCTATTTTACAACCCATCATGTCTTCTAATCCATGTTAATGTTCGAGGCCTAACATGGGTTTCTTACCTAGTATAGGTGGTGCCACCTATGACGGTTTCTCCAGAGTGGATTTGGTCCAGACGTCAATGAATGAATGTGGGGGTATAAATGACGGAGCCAAAGAACCTAGATCAGTGGCGAAGCCACTTTGGAGGTGGTTCTATTGTTGGAACATTGGGAGCCTGAGGAGGGGGCACCCAGTGGTGATGGTCCCACCGGTGGAAGACGAAGAACCTGGGACTGTTGAGAAACAACAATGTCTTGATCTTGGAGTTGAGCCGCCAAAGCTATCACCTGAGCTTGCAGTACCGCAAGTTGAGTGGCAGGGGCAAACTCTTGCAATGGGTGGTTAGTGGCGGCATTGGACTTAGTGTTAACATCTCTGACGGGGCCTGGGGCGGTTATATTCTTCACTTTTCGAGTTCGAGCAATGACTTTTTGTGCAGAGTTCCCACATACGGCGTAAATTAACGATAAAAGTTTTTATTCTCCTCCAATCGTGGTGGTGAAAGTGGTGGAGACCTAGAAAAAATGACGAGGCTTTTATCCTCCGTGCCCACTCTGGTGTGATAACCAGTAGGTCATAAAGTTAACTATGTAGAATAGCTATATAAAATATGGGACTTCTCTTTTTTACCTAGGGATTAACCTCTATTTATAGGGGTTACCATGAGTGACAGTTATCACTGTCTTTAATGACGGGTGTCCTTTTACCTCCCTCATTAATCGAAGCTAATGAGGGACGTTATATCTTCTCAATTGTCAATAGTAACTGTCACTTAGTGGATGGTGGGTTTGAGTGAGTCAATAATGGTTGGACCACCACTATTCAGATCTAAGGGGTGAGCTATGAGACCATTGGGGCGGGCGAGGTGATGAGGCGGGTGTGCCATGACGTGCCACCATTGACAGACAACATATAGCAACTGTTGTCATTTCTATCATCAAAGCTCTTCTAAAAAAAACACTTGAATTGGAATGAGTTACTATCTATAAGCTCCTAATGTGGCACATTTCCGAAAGATCAAGGAGACACGTGTCCCCGAAAATGTGGCGTGTATAGAGTAAAAATATCTTTTTGTTTTAACCGCCCAATGTCACGCATTTAGGGAATTTTTAGATCCTCTAATCCATTTTCACGTCAGTCACCCACCTATATGGGGTCAATCGATCGACGCCTTAAGTCTGTCGACAACTTAGGTTGACCAATGTCTTATGTCGATTTCCAAACCTCCCAACTCCTTTTGGTTCATAGTCTGGATGTCTCTCTTCTTAGTAACTAGCCGATGGTGTGTGCTGACCACTACCTTTTTTTTACATACAACACTTCTTTCTGACTGGCAAGTGGTGTGTGATGACCACCACCATGTCTATCTACATTTGACTAGCAAGTGGTGTATGCTGATCACCGTCTTGTTTCTCTACATTTTTTTGACTAACAGGTTATGTGTGCTAACCATCCTACCTCTCTACATTTTTTTCCCGATGATCAGTAAGTATACAAATACACAAAAAAAAAATTGTAAATGAATATGACTCAATCATCAAGAATATTTTTGAAGCCTTGTTGTAATAATATTTTTGATTTTGATTTTTTTTTTCTCATTCTACTTAATTTGAAGAAGTAGACTATAAATATTTATGTGCAAAACTAGACCAATATGTTTCATTCTAAGAGTCAAAATTATCAAATCATATAAAGATGTGATTGTTGATTTTCCAAGTTCATATCATGGCATATTGTCAATAAATAAGGTAGTCAGGGTGATAACATAATTAAATATGGAGATTATTTCATCTACCAATGTATTTGACAAATAATCACGACTCTTAATTTTAGCTAATCTAATAGTCTAGATGTATTAAAACATTTTTTTGGATGTGGGTATAAGAATTTAAAGATTATAATAAATATAGACTATTGAATTAATTTAAATTAAGGTCATTGATTATTTGTCAAATATATTGGTTGATGGAATGGTCCCATTAAATATTATGTCTACATTTTTTTATTCAATTATATACAGTTCGCTATTAGTTAAGAATAGGTAACTAGATCTTTTATTGAAATTGAACATAAATAAAAAAGAGAAACCAAAAACAACATTGATACATGGATATGAAATTTATATGGTGTTCGATTTGGGCATTGCCCAACACGACACAGAGATGGACCCTACCTACATGTGTGGGGCCCACCCCTGTGTCTTTTCACACAATGCTCGAATTGGACAACATATATATAAGCCATGTACATGGATATACACCAAACAAAATCTGCAAAGACTGTGATTGGTAGTATAAGAGCATCTAAACATGTAAATTGGTAAAAAAAAAAAAAAATTGGAAAAATTGCAATTGAAGTCTCAAAATATCAATTTTTAACACCGCCATCCCAAAAAATAGACATCGTACAGACCTTTGAACATTAATCATCCAAAGGTTTGTCACTTGACTAAAAATTCAGTATCCAGTTAACCATTTTTTAAAAAAGCAAAATTGTCTCTACATCATTCCACTTAAAAAAATAAAAAATAAAAAAATAAATAAAATAAATAAATAAAAAGAAAAGAAAATCTTCAAAATCAACATCCCATCCAATATGTACCACCAAAGCTTCGCCGCCACTCCCAACCATTCATAAAACCAATCGCCATCAGTTGTTGCCATCATCTCCACCAACAAAACTAAATGTGCAATCAAATCTCCAAACCCAAGTCTACCCAGCACTTTTTCTCTACAATTTCCCTACAAACCAGCGTCGACTTACAGTTGCCAAAAACCTAATCCCCAACTCCACCACCATTCTGAGATCTACACAAAAATTCCTTGTTGCAGTATGCATATGTTCTTGGATAATTACAATTTGATTACAATTTGACAGCGTAGTGAGAGTAGGCTTGGGATGATGCACTTGAGTTCTCCGAGGACCATAGTGTACCTACTGATATATGTATTCATGAAGATGCACCTTCACCTATTTCAGGCGATGAGGTCCCACAGCGAAAGGTTCCTAGAGTATATGGTGGCTGGATTAGTGATGACGATGTATAGAGAGGAAGTAGTAATAGTTCTTTTCAAGTTTGGATAGTTTACCTTTTCCATGTTGTTTGAGTGCCAGACATTCTTTTATCATTTTACATTCTTCTTGAATGATTACGAAAAATAAACACTATCAAAGTGGACATCTATTATGTAGGCAACATGATTTGATTTCTCAATGTGAATGTGAAATACCAATGTAATTTCTAAACAAAAGAAATATTTAGGTCCTGAATTAAATGTTGAGAGCACTTTCCCATAATGTTGAATATTACTCCATGCATGAAAGTTTGTTATTTATTATTTAATATATTTATATGTTATACATAGTATTGATCAAATATTAAAAATAACACTTTTACACAACTTTAAAAAAATTTAAACACTAATGTGGGACATACATTTGGCAAATATCTATTGGAACATAAATTTAATTTAATTATACATTCATCTATTTGAGAATTTTAATAGTCATTTATGTGTTTTATTAATTAGACATATAAAATTAAATAGATTCATATACTAGCTACATAAATAAATTGTGTAAGAAGAAGAATGTAGTAATTTATGGATACATAATTAATGATAATTGTATTGGTGTAAATAAATTGAATATTAAGGGACGAAATGATAATAATATGGAATTTTAAAGAACAAAATAATATTAATGGAAAGACGGATTAACAATTATGAAATATATTTGAGGGCATTATCATAAAAAAATATTTCTCTCCACTTCTCCTATTATAAGTTATGTAATGTTTATACATTTTATAAGAACGTTACACATTGTATAGAAAATCATAAATAAATATACCATAGAACTATCAATTAGTATTGACTTAAAACTTAAAAATAATATATATACAAGAATTTAAAAAATCTTTTAATAACGTGCAACTCCACGTTTGAGTAATTAGTACTATTAATTTTCCTTATAATTAATTATCATAATAGTTAAATAATTGACCTACTTAAATTAACTAAATTATGTAATTATCAAGAAAAAAGAAGACCAATTCCCTCTGGATAGGATCCAATTTTGATAGGTACACATGCACACCATTAGGATTGGAAAATTCAGTTTTGTGCCCCCACTTGCTCTTCAATTTTATTCATTAGAATTTTTGTTTTGTTTTGTTTTGTTAGGAGTAAACACAGTTATTAAACTTCTGGCGTATATATTTTTTTAGGGACTAATCTTGGTCAGTTTAATTACTACTTTTGATTTATAGACAGAAATTATTTTGATAAATAAAGTAATAAAAATAGTAAGTATTACTGATAGAAATATTCATATTAAAAAATAACAATTAAAAACTAATAATGTAAGATTAATAATGTATGTTTTGTTTCCGACAATTTTTTTAAAAAATGTCTTAATAAATTTAATATACTGATAAAAATTCTGTCATTAAAAGAAAGTAATAAAATATAAAAAGGAATATTACTTCAAATATCTAAATAATAATTAAAAATAACTTATTGTAGTGCCATGTGATGTGCTAGTTCAAATTAGGCTAAAATTAAATTATAATTTAAGTTGGTCAAACATACTTTTTATCCACATATTTTGTAGGATTCACAACTTACTATCATTTATTACATACTCATTTTATAAGATCTACAACTTATAAACACTTAAAAAATAATTTCAACATAGCCAAACGTGCTATAATTTCCAACTCTATCTTGTTATGGTTGGAACAATTGTTATGATTGTCACTGCTATTGTGCCTAGTTATAAGGATTGTGCATGTGGAATGTGTGGATAAAAATTATGGATCTTATGGAAATTGTGAATAAAAATTATGTTTGACTAGCTTATAAACATTGAAAACAAGCTATTCTCCTAATTTGACATTGATAAAATCGAGGTGGTAAATTCACAATACACCCTATGGATTTGTCAAGATCATACGTTGACTCTCCTCTCTTCAACTATTATACAAATTATTGCATCTGTTAAATCATTCAAAGAATTTGGACTATCTTGGCTAACACCTAAGCTAAACCACCCCAGGTCGAATTATGCAACTTCAAGGCCAACTCTCAAATTTAGTCACAGGAACACAAACTCTGACTTGAGTATATGGTTCTTAGCGGCCGGTCTTGAGGATGAATTTAAAGACCTTGGTGCTACTATTTGTACTGGTGACACTCCTATCTCTTTTGAAGAGTTACATGAAAAGCTCATTAACCTTGAAGTCCAAATGCAACACACAACAAAGAGTAACATTCATTTACCTTAAATCAGCCCAACTCTACTCAACCTACTCCATATTTTTCCCAACACAACTACTAGTAGCCACGTGCTCATTTTTATTTTGGAAAAGAATAGGCAATTGGTTACATTGTCATCTTCATTGCCTTCATCTCAAGCGAGCAACTAATATTGAATGTTGAAGTAATTATATCTTAGAAGGCCAACTTTGTTAAGAAGAGTGACCTAAGTCCTTATATGTTAGATTATTATTAATAATCTTTTCTTGTTTGATGTGAGACGTTAGAGGTTTTTATGTTTAATATTCCGCAAGTGTACAGATCGCACAAGTAATATAATAGATGTTGAGTCCAAATATCGTACCTACAGAGATTTAGATAATTCAATTGCATTTATAGTAACCTTAATCGAATGTGTTAACTTTGGAAATTTGGTGATTAAAAACTAATTAAAATATAAACTAAGAACAATTAATTAATTATAATTCAATTAAGTAAAAGATTGGATTGATGAAAATTACTTTAACTTTGGGAAAGAAAAGCACTATGATCCCAAATCCACTTATATTTGTTAATTCCTCTATCTGGATTCTTGATTTTCACAAATTACTTATATCAATTATGACAATCAATATTCCTAAAATGTTTAATAGTTTTGCTCAATAAAATAAACTATTCATATGTATGACCCGACTATATCTCTATAACGAATCGAATACACACGAATGCATTAAGTTTCTATGGATAATTAAATATTACATAAAGCATAGCGGTATATTTCTATCTCCTATCGGACTTTAAGATAATTAAAATAATGTCTAGCATGTTTTTGATCTCTCGATAGTAAAACAAACTACAATATTCATACATTACTACGTATATAATTGTAGATGAAAAGAAATCAAAATTAATTATTCAAAACTATATTGAAATAAATCGTCAAAAACCAAGTCTCTAAATAGAAGAATCTAAACTACAAGCTTCATCGTAATCTTAGCACAAAATAAGTCTTGCCTAACATACTAATAATAAGAAAATAAAGAGAAAAGGAAAATAGATTACTCATCACCCAGAGAAGTGTTAGACTTGTAATTAAATTATCTTTCCAATGGTATATCATTTGCTTTGTGGAGATTTTAATATCAAAAGTTGTGGTCTAATTTCTCCACATGCTTTGGTAGGTAGTTTCTTAATTAGGTTCTTTGACTTTCACGTGTTTGATCATTTGTTTCAACTCTTCATTATCACTCCAACACACCTTAAAATTGTGGATTTTATCTTCTTTCTCATCCTCCAATGTTTGGCTCTTGATATTCACTTCAAAAACTCAATCTCTTCTCATTTACTAATCGATTTCACCAAATTGTTGCTCTTTCCGTCAATTCTTCTCCAATTGCTTATAAACAGGAAATAGAAAGGAAAAATACAATAAATTAAATTGAAAATTAATAAAATAACGGAATAAAATCTTAGTTTAAAATCCCAAATAAGTGCACAAAATGCACTTGTCATGAGACTTGACACTTAACATGTCACCGCAAGATGGTAATTTGTTCAACAACACTAATCTTAGAATTCAATTACTTGATTGAGATTAGTTAACAATCTTGTGTTGAAGTTGCATGAAAAATGAAAAGAAAAGTAAAGACAACCTTGATGGATGCATGTAATAAACAAAATTATGAATCCACGAGTGAGTAGTGCTAATTTATTTCAAAAAACAAAAACCCTTATTACAGAAAATGTAATTAAAATTCAAACTTCATAAGCATGTTTATTAGGCATAATTTATTCAATTATTCAAAAATTCCTTATTAACACTAGACTTGTTCATGTTGCTTGGGACTGGAGGGACACATTGGCAGTTATTAATGATGCACTTTCCCATTCCAATTCCTCTACAACTATTCGTGCAACCCGTCACTCTTGTAATGGTAAATAACCACGTTTCTTGCTTCAACGTTCAGTAAAATATATTGAATTCATAAATATAGAACGTCAAGTAAAATACCTGTAAGAAACATATGAATTCATAAACATATAGAACTCGATTAGTATATTGAGCATAAATAACAAATTTAGGGCATGAACATACACTCGTGTTCATACATTTGAATACAATATGTTATAAGTACATCCGAAATGGAATTAGCTTGAGAAAGCAAGACTATAGAAGAAAGATTGTGTTATAGACTGATTCTCAAAGCTCGCATGGAAATCGAGTACTTCTTAAGCAGGAAGTCAGGTTTAGTAGAAGAGTAGGATCCAGTAGAGTAAGAATCTTTATTAGCTGTCTAGGGCCAGGTTCTTTTCTTAACCATCACCATAATATAATGGACTTCCTCCACTCCAAGTCATTTTTCGTGAACTCCGAACACTTGTTCTAGGTGGCTTCAAAGTGGGTCAAAGCCTTTTTGTCTACCTCACAGTTCACAACTTGTGAAAGTGGAGGAAATAGCACAAGCAGCAGAGCGTCAGAGGCTTTTGCGCAGTATTAAGAAAAGTGACTCTCTCCCTATTGAATTCTGTGCTATCCAAAATTCTATTATATAACGTAATACTTTTAATTCCATCAAACCTCGTATAGAAATTTTTGGAAGGGCGGCTAGGGTGGAAAATGAATAAGAATGTAATTCCAAAGAAGAAGATGAGAAGGAAGACCATAAATACATAAAAAGTGATGTAGACGAACATGACTCAATCACTCAGAGTGCAAAGAGCAAGCCCAATATTTTTGAACCCATGTTTCTTTTGAGGATAATTTTATTTGGATTTTACTTTTTTATTATTAGCTATTGCTTGAATCTATTTATAGGCTAAGCTATTCAATACGTTTCATTCTAAAAATAAAAATTATCAAAATCTGAAAAGATTTAGCACGTGTTTGGTGGTATTTAAATTATAATTTCAGCTAATCAAATTGGTTAAATATATTTTTTATCAACACATTTCATATGACCCACAATTTACAACCTACTTTTTATTCACACTTTCACCCACAACTTATAATATAAGCATTTAACAAAAAATTTCAACACTACCAAACATACACTAATCAACTTAAAGAAATTCATGTAATCTTTTAGAAATTTTGGTACACTTTACTTTTTGTTGGAAATGTGTTTATTATAAGTTGATTTAGGGCTTATTCGGTAGGCATTTTCACCCCCAAAAAAACCCAATTTGGAGCATGAGTTTTTTGACTTTTCAAAAGAATTTGAGATGAAATGACAAAATTACCCTTTCTACTTTCAAATGATATTTTATTGATTAAGGGCAATTTTGTCATTTCATCTCCAATTCTTTTGAAAAGTGAAAAAACTCATGCTCTAAAATGGGTTTTTTTGGTTGAAAATTTCTACCGAACATAATCAACTTTGACCACATATTCGAGGGGGTCCCGATAATTAATTTATATGGATGTGTAGTCAAACGTGTTGTACTTCATGAGTAGATGATCATTGGTTTTTTGAAACCATTTTTGAATGAATGAAAAATTGTAGCCAAAAGTTGATGCGTTGACTTAATGAAAAGTTAAAATTAAATATTGATGGGTAAATGGAAATACTTATTCCACATTGGAAGATGAAGGGATTCATAACCTATTAATATGCCCCAAGTTTGAAACTTGAGTTTGGGCCTCTAAGGGGTACCAATTGTCTTTGTGCTAATTTTGCCACATACTTGATTTTATATTAAAATTCCACAATAACTTTTCAACATTTTAAATTTCAAATGTAACAATATAACAAGTGTTACAAAAGTAAAAATGGTTTTATAATAAAAAAAGTTAGATAGTATTTTTTAAATTATTTTATATTTTATGGTGCATGGTAAAACTATCTCTTTGTCTTTGGAAGTGGGAAGACCTATATCATATTGGGTTCGGTCCAAAAGACACATGCACACGTGCCGCCGCCGACTTGGCCGGGCACAGGTCATGGGTCGTGGATTCAAGATTGGACTTGGCCTATTTATATTCTTTTTATACAAATATATAATTAAATTATTTATAAAAAAATCTTCCAATAGACATTTTGAATTTCTCGAATTATGACAAGTGTCAATCCTCATATTCCAACCAGATTTTGACACGTAGCGCATACTGATTCTAGAATCTATCTGTTGTAGGAACCAGTGTGTCATTTCGAACATATGCTATCCAAATTCAGATAGATGAGTCTTTTCAGACAACACTTGTATTGCAGTTGTGTCTTTTCAAACACAACATTTGGCTTCTTATAATAGGTCCCTCCACTTTTGCGGAATTCATTTATTAAGATCAACTTTTATACATTTACTTTCTGCCACATTATGCGTTCTATTCTTTTCATTTTAGAGAGTACAAAACACCATCTGGTTCACTATTTCTTTATGTTTGAAGTACTTCTACAGAAGAGGAGATCCTTGTATCTTGGGAAAACATTTCCGTTCAGCCGTGAGCACGTGCGGGGCAAATTTGTCGTAAGGACAACGATTCGAACTTTGCCTGGATCAACCATTCATTACTTTAGTAATTATTTTCTGTATTTCCAATCAAGTAAGTTTATGTTAATTTTATTTCATTTAAATATAATTTACATATAGTACCTAACAATCTTAAGATGAACTTGTTCGTCTTTTTTATTGTAAATTATATTCTATTGATCTATTATCAACTAAATATCAGTGTTTACCTTCTATTTTCGTAACATAAATGGATTTAAGTGGGAATAATGTTGTTTCCCCGACTAATGGTACAACTACTGTAGTTCTACATGTGACTATTCTACTTCAATCAACTCCATCACCCCATGGAGAGAAATCGAAAAAATTTAGTGGTGTGGATTTCAAAAGATGGCAACAAAATATACTAAAGTTCTAATAATTGTTGGAAGGGAGGAGACCTATATCTTATTGGGTTCGTCCAAAAGGAACACGCGCGTGCATCGCCCCCGCAGGCCCATTAACTGAACCAAGCACGGGTCGTGGATTCAAGATTGGGCTTAGCCCATTTATATTCTTTAATACAAATAAATAATTAAATTATCTTTCAAAAAATCTTCCAATAAACATGTGGCATTTCTCGAATTATGACAAGTGTCAATGCTGAAATTCCAACCAGATTTTGACACGTGGCACATACAGATTCTAGAATCTGTATGTTGCAGGAATCAGTGTGTCATTTCATATATGATCTATCCAGATTCAAACAGATGTTTCTTTTCAGACACAATCTTTAGCTTCTAATAAATAAGTCCATCAACTTCTAAAGAATTCATTCATTCGTTAAGATCGACTTTTATACATTTACTTTCTGTCACATTTTGCATTCTACCATTTTCATTTAAGAGAGTATGAAACACCATTTGGTCCCTGTTTCTTGCTGTTTGAAGTGCTTCTACATCAAGAAGTGATCGGTGTATCTTGGGAGACAATTACTATTCAGCCGTGATAATTAGTGCGGAGCAAATTCGTCTTAAGGATAAAGAGTCGAACTCTTGCCTCAATCTATTATTTATTATTTTAGTAATTATTTTTCTGTATTTTCGATCAAATAAGTTTACGTTAATTTTATTTCATTTAAATATAATTTACATATAGTACCTAACACTTTTATTAGTTTGAAAAACCTTTTTGTGAAAATCCACCATTTCATGCATAGTTTAGATTTTCTAAATCAGAATTAATGAAGCAATGCGTTACCCAAAATAAATAAATAAAGTGGGGCAACTTTTTTGGTTCCATTCTTCATTATTTCACACATTTACAACTACTAAACTATAATTATATTAATTACAAGGGAAATTTATACTTTTCTTTTGCAAAATGTAACAAATCTACCTTCAATCTTTATTATTAGCACAATCAATCCCCAACCTTTCAATTATGTAGCAAATATTATCATTTCCTTCATTTTGGCCATTAACTGACGAATTGTCCGTCCTCTTTAATTAAACAAAAATAAAAGAAAACAATTAAGAAATACCATAACTTTTCAAAAACTACATATAAATCTGGCTTAAAACAATTTAATGCTTATTAACAAAAAAAAAAAATTAGAAAAAAATAAACATTTCATCTTTCACATCCAAGCTAACCCACCCACACACTCTACCCCCACCCTACATCACACCCACCCACGGTCAAACACTACTTCCATAAATGCAATTACGGTGGCGAATGAGACACCACCACCTTAAAAAAATTAATTCCTAAAAAACAAAAAAAATAAAGAAAGATAAAAACTGATACTAGTACTATGTATTACAAAAAAAAAAATTTGAAATAATTTTGTGGTGCATGATTTCTTTGATAATATTTGTGTTTGTAGGAGTGCTTACTCATTTTTTGTAATTTAGAAAAGGGAGCTGAAATCTTTTCAAATCCGTATTGTTCACATAAAGATCCAAGCTCATTCCTGCTATCCCTTCTTTCACTCTTAAGTTTAGCTTTTAGTTTTAGATGATTACATAAAGCTAATTCTTCTTTATTGACATAATTGATTATTTCTCCATATGTAAGTGTTTCATAAGGGATTGTGTTGCCACCAGATTTCAGTAAGCCCTCCACGTCAGCAAAGGCCCCCTAAGCCCCGTAAAGGCCCAGTGAAGGCCCAAGTTAGGCTTCGCAAAAGCCTCATAAGCCCAGCAAGGGCCTCTTGAATTCGTAAAAGCTTCGTAAGCCCAACAACATATCAGCACTCGTGAATTGGAGTGCAACGAAGCCTATGACAGGCCTCTACTTTCATGGCCAGCCTAGGGAGCTTCGCTGATCTTCGAACTCATTGTACAACATAGTATTTTAGGATGACTAGAGATATACTTAAAGAAAATTTGAGTTTGATTGGCATAGAGATTCTCATAAAGAAACTAAATATCAATCTCCTAAAGATCAAGCAACGTGATAAAGAAACCAAATGAAATAAGGACTAAAATCTAAGAGATTGCATTGACAACCTATTATCCCTATCCCATAAGGAAGAAGAATACAATCAGATATCTAATTGATTATTTTTCTAAATCAATTAGAACTCTGGGTTATAAATACAATGTCTCCTGGTCGTTCTAAGGTACGCATTATTCTCACCCTTAAACTCTGCTCAAATTTCTGTCCGCTTGTCACTTCCACACCCAAAAGCACTTTCCTTCTTCGTTTATTATTTTATATATAAGCAGTTGACTTGATCGTCGGAGTACCAACGATCATCAGACCCTTTTTTCCTAGTGATCTTGGTGCCTAACGGTCGTCCTAGTGTACAGGTGATATACAAGTTGACAAAGGATTGACTGGAGATATGTTGACACGTGGTTAGTGTAGAATCCAACGTCAACATATTATATCTCCATTTTGATTTTTAATTGAGGTACGAACTCTTTCTGCAAAAAGTTGAGAGTCCATAAATAAATCTTTCTTTCGAGAAACAATAATTGCAATCGCTATGTTCCATTACTTTAGTAAGAAACATGTCTTTGTACCATCTAAAGTCATGTAGTTTGGAATATGTTAAATTCATGAGAATTTTTGAATATTTGTCAAGGTAACTTTTAGGATTTCCTATATAAAACATATGAGAATTGAAAAAGTTATGATATTGAAGAAATCTGAGGTTCTATCGGGCTTTATCGACTTTTTAATTTTGTTTCTATCTTCTTCAATAAGGTAATTTTCCCACCAATTCTTTAGTTGGCCGGAAAATCCACCAACAATGTTTGAAGCTGCATATAATTGGTTATTTCTCTTGCGTTATAAGTAATGAGGGCAAGACCCATGTTTTCAAGGGTGTGGATTATCTGATATTGAGTCATACCATCTATATTTCACTCATGATTTTCATCTCCGTGATAAGTAGTTTGAGGTTTTCTTGGCTCTTCAAACTGCATATTTGGAAATGATGATCTATGGTTATAATTTGGTAGATGGGAATAAGATCCTTTTCGAATTTTATTGATTTCAAGTTTTTGGTCAAATTGTTCTCAAAGACTAAATTTTATTGTTGACACGCTTAATTGGGACTTACCTATTGATAGAGGTGGCAATGCTTTAGCTTAGCCAGAGTCTAGAGATGACAACGGCGCAGGACAGGGCCAGGAGGACCATTCTTGTCCCCTCTCCATTGGAGAATTTCCACCCTCATACATGTCCCGTTCTCCGCTTAAAGCGGGGTGGGTCTGGGTATGGCAGCTTAATGCCCCGTTTATTGATCCGTTATTTATTTTATTTTATTTTATTTTATACGTGTAACTTTGATTTTTTATTGAATTTTTATCTGATTATTTTACTTTTAAAAAATGGGAAAAGTTACATCCTCTTTTCCTTTAGGCGTTTATGTGCATCGACATTTTTTAGATGGAATGCCGTTAGTCCAACGATTTGGAAAATCAGATTTGTTCATCACTTTCACGTGCAACTTAGATTGGAAAGAAATCAGAAACTAATTGGAAAAAGGACAACGGCCTCAAGATAGACCAGATGTAACTTCAAGGATTTTTTAGGCAAAGCTACAAGATCTTAAAGATCAACTCTTCAAAAAAGAAATATTTGGAAAGGTTGCAGCACATGTTTATGTTATTGAGTTCCAAAAAAGAGGATTTCCCCATGCACATCTGTTGATTATTCTAAAAATTGAAAATAAAATAAACAATCCAGATTAGTATGACAAATATTTGTGCATAGAAATTCGAGAAAAAGAAGAATGTCTTATTCTTCATGAAGCAGTGGTTAGACATATGATGCATGGGCCATGTGGAGAACTTAATAAAAAAAAAATTCTTGTATGATTAATGGAAAATGCAAATTTCATTACCTAAGATCTTTCTCTTCAAGAACAATGCAAGGCCAAGATGCATATTCAATATATCGGAGAAGAAATGACAGATGACAAGTAAGTTAATATATATTTAAATAATAATAAAATAATAGCAGTCACATCAATAACTTTACAATTGTTTATTGGAAAAAGGAAATTCCTTAACTTTTGACATCACTTGTTGTTCTCATTCTCTGAATTGTATTGTTTCTTCATTGAATAAAAAGTTTTGATTATTATATTAAATATCTTGTAGGAGTTGTGGAAAGAGTTTTAGATTGCAGAACTTCCATCAATTCAAATTTCAACAAAGTAAGTTCATATCATTCAAGCACTACATAAATAATTTGGTAAGTTAATTAGATAATGAAGATATAAGTAATGCAGTCATACTACAAGTGACACTACTCTGGAATAATTGATTAACGATCGAATAGATTTATAGCATAGTTGTGTTTCATGTTCACAAATGAATTTTTTGTTCATAAATAGTAGATTGCCATGTAGGAAATGTCTACAAAAACAAAACAATCAATTATGAGTTAAAATAGCTGCTTTTCTAAAATTCTTGCATTTACTTGAGTAACAAATTTATGTTATGTTGGTATAAATTCTTATGTTTTATACATCCATGTTAGGGTTAATTATAGCAACTACACTATGGACAAAAATTGGATACGTAATCTAGATAGAACTAGTGCTCAATATTTATTGGGAATTGAGGACTTTATTATGGTTGCAAGAAACCATGTAAATCAATTAGAGTGCTTTGGGTGAACGTTAGTTTACATTAGCAGTTGATTCTAATGATGTTGTGAATTGCAATACGTGAACTAGATGATTGCAAATAATTAGAGTGCTCCTCTGAAGTAGATAAGGCTACTGTGAAGTAAATAATGAGAGTGAATGTTAGTGTATATATGGAATATGTGAGGTTGATAATTGCAATACGCTGGCTCGAATTCTTTATCGAGGAGAATAATTTCTAAGTAGATAATTCTAATGTAGATTTCTAAGGAACTATGTTTAAGGATGGCAATTTGACCCGCGTCACCCCACCCCACCCCACCCCACCCCCGTTTGTGGCTGCCCCGCCCCAGACGATTAGATAAATGGGGCGGGTATGGGGCAGACAAATCTGCCTCGTTGCGGGTCTGACCCGTCCCGGACCCTCTCCGCTAATTTTTTTTTTTAAATTAAAAAAATCATAAATAAAAGTTAAATTGAAAATGCTACCTGTGAGTCTTGAACCCCGGTTGGAGGAAAGAAACCATAAAACTTTAACCATTACACCACAATCATAACTTGTTAATATTTTCTTTTATTTACTAAAAGTATTGGAACAAATTCTTACTTTTTTAAAACCTAACCCTAACATTAAACCCTTCATTTTCATTTCCCATCATAACTAAAAATTGTGCTCAAGCTTTCGTTGCTTCCACGCTCCACGGCTGTATCGAAAGTTCCGAGCCAAACCCGAGTTCCTTTACGATTAGGATCTTGAATCTCTACCGCGAACTTCCCCCACGGCCACTGCCTGACGCCCCTGTAATGCTTCTTCTCGCCGAAATCTTGAACTTTCTTCTCCACCACTTTTACTGTTCCAAAATATACCATTGTTGGTAGTATTTTCCTTTCACTAAAATTTGTTTGTGTTACAAGCTTTGTTTCGAATTCTGAGAAATCTGGGATTCTGGGCAATAATTTTCAATGAAGGCAAAATCATCAAGAAGATGTTGGCGTATAATTTCAAGTTGAGTTGAACTATCAGAATAAGCCATTTCTTGATTCTTGATTACAATACAAGGGAAAATTATATAAATTTCTTGATTTTTATTCAAACTTGTCTGTTTTTTGAGTGGAAAATAAGGTAATTTTAAGCACCATTATCATAAAGCTTCACTGATAGTTAGTTTTTTTTTTTTAATAAAATAAAAATAAACAGGTCATTCG
The DNA here is from genome assembly GCA_023638005.1 of Forsythia suspensa. Taxonomy (NCBI): domain Eukaryota; kingdom Viridiplantae; phylum Streptophyta; class Magnoliopsida; order Lamiales; family Oleaceae; genus Forsythia; species Forsythia suspensa. The sequence goes on from CM042667.1 coordinate 38,686,243, forward strand.
CGGGGCAATGGGGCGCGCCCGCTTCGCCCGCCCCGCCCGCACCCCACCAATTGGCGGGTCTAGGGACGGGGCACCCCTAATATCTCGCGACCCCGCCCCATTGCCATCCCTAACTATGTTACATATTATGTTGCATCATGTGGAGAAGATGATGCTAAGATGATAACTTCTTTGCATTATGAAATTTCTATTTTCTATCCAAAAAATTGCATAAAGATTATTCCAATAACATAATTTTCTAATTTTGTATTGTAATTATATGTAACATCAGATCTAAATTGGATATGTATTTTGAAGATTTCATATTTATTTATTTATTTTTATGGGAGAGGGGACTCAAGAGAGCATGTTCTGTATTCAAAACAATCACATAAAACAATATACTATTGGAATAACAGAGATGCCATATACTAATCAAAGAAAATGGGTATAAGTGTGTTCATTTCTTCTAGTAATGGAATAAGAGAGAGAGAGAGAAAAATCCCAGCCTAAATTGTGTGGCCATTAAATTGGATGGGTAAAAACTGAAATAGATGGCACATTTTACCTGTATTGGAATGACAGAGAGAAAGATCCCAGACTAAACCCACTAAACGTGGTATTTTTTCCAACCACCATCCTTCAAATGTAAGGTAGATAATTGCTATACTTTTAGTTTTGTCTGGTATTCTCATAGCTAAATATATTGCTATTTCTGCATGTACGCATAGCTTTGGGGGTGTAGGGGAAAAATCACATGTAGTACATGTCCAGTTATATGTATTATATGTTTTATAATACATATGTTTAACTCAAGTTAGATTATCTATTAAATATCTTATCTTAAGGTGTGTAGGGGAATGAGAAACTTGGTTCATACGATTGTTGGCTAAAATCTTTCCCTTCTTATTCCCTTTTTTTGTTTCTAGTGGCCATTTTCTTGTGATGTCAACGCGTCCAGTGTAATATGTTTTAACCATTAATGTATTATTTAGACTCTTTCTTTTCCAGTCTTCTCTAAAGCTATATCTATAATTTTATATATACTTGAATTCATGAGAAAAGTCAGAAAACCAGTAGGAGCATGATTGGATCCTAGAACACAAGAGTAGATGATGGACATTTAATTGGGTTCTATTGAGAATTGGTATCTTATCTTGAAGTAATATAAGTCTATGCTTTTGTAAATATTTAGTGGAATTTTACACTTAATTTGTTTTATAGGATTCTATTTTAAAAATGAAGGTCAGCTTTATGTTATATCTCTTGCAAAGAATCTATGATTTATGTTATATCTCTTGCAAACTTTATTTTTGTATGCTATTTAATATATTTTTGTGGGTTGTTTTAATTTTTGCAGGATGAGATGATTGCTAAGACTGATGAATATCTTGTAGAAAGGGCAAATGAGCAACAACTTCCCGAGGATACACCTTTGGAGGAGATTCCTGTTGACGATCCAGATGCTGGACTAAAAATTATGATGTCCGTTCTAGGTGTCAAGCCCGGACGTCAAATTCGTGGGTTGGGAAATGGTCTTCTTCGAGACATTAGTATTTCTTCCAATGTGCGCCATATGGAGAAAAGGAGCTGGAAGAGGAACGTGCTGATTGAAAGGCAGCTGATGTAGCTCGAACTAAAATAGAGCAAATAATGAAAAGTAAGTTAAATGTTGTTGGGCAAAAATTCAATTCTACACTGCAGTCTTGGCATCATTCTATACAACAATTATGTAGACAGTTTCTTGGCTTCTATCTACCGCCCTTTACGCCATTGTCAATAGAAGATGATGCTATTGGGGACGAAGAAAACAGTTTTGATAAGACAACAATCTTGGTGAGGATATGTAGCACATCTAATTTACGAGGACAATGAGTTAATTTTTTTAGATGCATTATAATTAATAGAGTTTATACTCTTTTTAAGTTAGTTTAGTGAATGATTTTTATTTGTATTTTGGTACAATATTTTGAGTTTAATGTTATATTGATTGACGCTATTAAGGTCTTAATTTAATTTGTTGCCTTTTTTGTATCTTTATATTATTTTGAAGAAGGTAAAAAGAATTAACATAATATAAAAATTATATAAAAATAATTGGTTTCACCCTACAAATTCTATCATTCTTGGAAGAAGTAATTTACTAAGCCCACAAACACGCTTGTCCCACAAAATATCATTTGTAGAAAGAAGTAGAACTTGGCTTACAAAATTTTTTCGACACAAAATTTTATTTGTAGGGAAAAGTACAATTTTGCCCACAAAATAATTTTTGTCTTGTGCCAACAAAACCTGTTTTGTGGGCTAAAGTTGCTTTAGCAGACGAATAATTTTGTCGAGAAAGAACTTAGATGACAAAGTGTATTTGTCTTTAAAAGATTTATAGAGAGAGACTTTAGCCCACAAATTCCCACCAGTTGTTGTCTTATACTTTTTCCCATGATGTTTGCCCCACAAACGCTCCTACAAAAAAATTTCATCGGGAAAGGTTTTTCCCCACAAACGCCCCTACAAATTTATTGTGTGCGGAATATAAATTTCTTGTAGTGATGTAATTGTTATGTTATATGAAAATTTTCAATAAAATTAATATAAATAAATAACAAAAATGACGTATATAATGTTTTGGCATTGAACCAAATCTTATTATATTTTTATTTAACATAAATTTACGAATAATAATCATCAATTTACAAATTATGTGTTCTTATTTTTCAATGATAATAAAATAATAAATTAAAATATGGAGAATATATTTGGAGTTCTAATATTCGTAGTTAATAAACAAATATCTCAATTAAATAAAAATATTTGAGGACCAAGTTTCTGGCAATGTTATTTTCATAAAATAAAAGTTTAAATTGTAAATAATGAAATTACTTAATAATAAAACTAATAATTTTATCTAACACATTTGTTAATAATTATGATCTTAAATTATTTCGTAATAGTTCGTAAAAATATACAAAATCAATTTGGTCAATAAAGTCTTAATTTCCAAAAAAAAAAAAAAAAAAAAAAACCTTGTTAGTTCCTTTTATTTTTAATAAAAAATAATGTAGTAGACTCATTTGCACCTTTTGTAGAGGTTAGGAATCCAAATACAATTTTTTCTTAAAAGAATTAAGGAGATATTGATTTTTTCATCAAATAATAACCAATTATGCACCAAAACACATAGGTTAAGGACGTCCGTGCCATAAAACATACGTTAGGAACCACTTGCACCAAATTCCCTTTCGAATATTGTTTAATACTATATCATCTACCTTACCAAATATGTGAGAAGTTCATGAGAGAATACTATATATTTATTTCATGAAAAAAAGGCCATTCATTAAAGAAAATGTTTAAACTTCATAACCGAAGTACTTTTATTAGAATAAATAATTCAATTATTGGGGATTTCCTTGTCTAGTTCTAGGGTACAGCTTCAACACCAGACTTCTTACATACATATAATATATTTAGTACGTTTGACTACACTTCTCATCTACTCTACGGGTACAACACCATATTTGTTCATGTTGCTTGGGATTGGAGGCAAACATGTGTAGGTTCCTTTGATGCACTCCTTTGGATCACCACCTGGACACTGGTACATGCAATTTGCGTTACTTGTGCACGGAAAATGAACCACGTTTATTGCTTTAACATCTAGTAAAAGACCTACAACGAACATTTTAATTCATACTTAAACATAGAATTAGCTTAATATGTTGAACACAAATAACAAATTTAGCCCACGTGCTACACACATTTGTAAATACAAAAATAGTACGTTAGTTCATAGAGAAAGTAAAGAGAGAAAGTAACGTAGACTAACATGACTCGGTTATGCAAAGTGCAAAGAGAAAGTCCAAAATTTTTGAAGCCATATTTTGCCTAAGGATAATAATAATTGGATTTTACTTTTTAATATACTTAGAAGTTGTAGCAATTGCTCGTCAATATTTATAGGCAAAGCTATATCAATACGTTTTGTAGAAAAATTTAAATTATGAGCAGTGTTATCAAAACCGGCCCGACCTGACCGGTTCAACCGATAAAACTGGAACCGGCACCAAAATCGGGTTGATTATGGAGAAAAAAACCCTCTATTAAAAACCCGCCCAAAAACCCGTCGACCCCGATTTTGAGAAACCCGTTGCACCATTCCCAGTTTTATTGGTTTTTAAAATCATTTTTTTCACAATTAATTGTAACTGACCAATGAAATTCATCTCTCCTCTTGCACAAAATGGATTAAAAGAATGAAAACCCAAAAAAAAAAATTGCTTTTGAGCAATTTTTGTGATTTTCAAAAACTTATTTTTCATTTTTTAATTTTTTTGTAAATTTTTTAATTTTTTTAATATTTTAAAAATCACCGGGTCAACTCTGGTTCAAACCTTTGACCCTTGACCCTTTCAATTTTTTGGGTCGATGCCCAGGTTGGTTTTTAAAACATTGATTATCAGAATCATAGATGATAATCGTGTATGAATTTTCATAATTTTTATGGTTATATCTTCTCTCCCTTCTAGATTTTCTAAATATGCTCATTAAATTATCGAATTGAAATTTGGACAAAAACCAACCCAAACCGATCAACCCAACCCAACCCAATCCAACCCAATTGATTTGGGTCGGTTTTTACCCTAAATTGGGTTGGGTTGGGTTGTAAAAATCTATTTTTGGTTGGGTCGGGTCGGGTCGGGTTGCGGGTTGCCTCATAAAAACCGACACAACCCAACCCAACCCAACCCAACCCAACCCAACCCAACCCAACCCAACCCGCTTATTAAAAATATTTTAAAAATTAAAATTAATTAAATTGAATCAAAAGTCTTCCAAATTTCTAATTTTAATATAATTGACATTAGCCCAATTTGAATTGGGTTCAAACTTTTAAAAATTCTCAACAAAATTAAAATAAAAGTTCCAAAGTGTATTTAAGCTCCAAAACAAATTACTCAAACGTGAATTTTGGCCTACAAAAAAAAATTTCTAGCATGAATTAGGCCCAAGTCCAAACCGACCAACTTAACCCAACCCAAACCGACCCAAGCTTGGTGGGTTTGGGTTGGGTCAAGTTACAACTCTTGGTCGGATTGGTTTGGTTTGATTTTTTGTCAAACCGAATGTATTGGGTTGGGTTCGGGTTGAGCTCCAACCCAACCCAACCCAACCCATGCCCACCCATAATCAGAATCTTAAAGATTATGTAAGAGATTTATGTATGAATTTTCATAATTTTTATGGATTTATCTTCTCTCCCTTTTAGATTTTCTAAATATGCTCATTAATGTGCGTTACCCAAAAGAAAAAAAAAAGGGACAACATTTTTTATTCCAATCTCTTTTACCAGACACACTTAAAAAACATAAATTGCACGATTTTGTTTGTAATTTTAGTCATTCAACTGAATAGCATATACCTCTCGTTAATCTCCTATTTGACTTAGTCCTTTCAACTAACAAAAATAATGAGTTGACAAATAGAATTACTTAAATAAGTAGTGATCTCCTTCCCACAGTGGGGAGGAGTTATAATTCCCATTGGGGAGGTGTCCAATTTTCATTGGACAGTGAAAATTTGATATCAACCACTTGTCCAATGAGAATTGGACAACTCCCCAGTGAGAGTTATAACTCCTCCCCACTGTGGAGAGCACGTCATTTTCGTTACTTAAATACTCATTATTTTGTGCGTATTAGCATCTAACGTGGCAAAAATAAATATATAAAAAGAGACAAAGAAAGAGAAAAGAAAAGAAAGGGGAGAGAGGAAAATTAGAGCCCATGACATATCTATTCACACCACATTTTTCTATAAGTGCACCACATTTAAATTACATAAAAGGTCGATAACATTTACTTATTATTATATTTATGTCCCCAGAATTGTTTCATCATATTCTTATCACCAACCTTCCATTAATTAGCACATATTGTCTATGATAATAGGTCTCGTCCAAAAATGACATTAAGAAAGAACAAACAGACACATTTTCTCATCGTATTTTTAAATAAGCAAAATAAATAAATAAATAAATAATTTTGACTAAATATTAATCTCTCATTTTAAAGCATACTAATAGAATTTTTAGATGATGATCGTTGGTAGGAACAAGATATGTTAATTAATAGAATGTTAAATATGAGAATTCAATGAGAAAAAGTTAAGGACATAAATGTGACAATAAATAAAATTGTTAAGGACTTTTATACAATTAAAATGTAGTGCATTTATAATAAAATGTGGTATGAATATAACAACCATATTGACTTTTCATTCAGCGGATCCATTTCTTTAAACACAAATTCAAACTTCAATCAACAACTATAAAATGCTGTCATCATCTCTCAATCTTTCCCACAATCAAAATCATTCACTTTTTGCCTTTTTCATATTTCATTCATGTTACGGACCAAGAGGACTAGTAAAAAGACATATTCGATGATGCCTCATTGATATGATATCGTTAGGTAGTATTTTGAGTATCGATGGGATCTAGTGCACGATATGGAACATCACATTCGATGGATGTTAGTGCGGTAAAAGGAGGTGAGGCCGCTAGGCCATACATCGCCGATCGCCACCCACTTCCTCATTGATACATTGCTAGAGGAGTGGCTAGAGATAATTGAATTGATTTATAATTACTTATGGGAAGATGATGTACCTACCTTGCTACTAGAGATTGACTACGAGGTTTTCTGTACAAAGCTGACGACATAGTGAGAGCAGGCTCGGGATGATGCACTTGATAACAAAACTTTGAAAATATGAATTTTGACTTTTTTTTCACTTTGCATTGATTGTCTTCCATAATAATTTTGAAAATGCAATATCTTAAAAGTGATCTCTTAAATCTTTATTAGCATTGAAAAATCCATGCATATTTTGACCAAAATAAAGATAAGATTAATTAATTAATTAAATTAAATTATTTGAGTATTTGAAATATGGATAATTAAATTAAAATGCATTGGAAAATTAATTTTTGCAATAATAACAAAACTTTAAAAATATAGATTTGGACTTATTATTCCTTCAATGTGCATTGATTGTTTTCTATAATAATCTTAAAAATGTGATCTCTTAAATATTAATTAGTATTGGAAAATCCATGCATTTTTTTTACCAAAACAAAGATAAGACTAATTAATTTAATTAATTAAATATTTAAAATATAGATAATTAAATTAAAACACATTGGATAATTAATTTTTGTAATGATAACAAAATTAAATTAGTTTTTGCAATGATAACTAAATTAGAAGGTAGATGGAGGGACTCAGTTGGAAAAATAAAAAATCAGGCGGCTATTAATGTAGTATTAGGAATGAACATTTAATGGCTATTAAAAAAATCCATTTTCAGAAACTTGGAAAAAAAAAACAAAAATTCTAAGTTAGAAAGTACATTTGGACGGGAAAATAGAATTTGACAACACTTCTTTTTTTTATATATATAGATTATTGCATATGCTAAATCATTCAAAGAATTTGGACTATCTTGGCTAACACCTAAGCTAAACCATCCCAGGTCGAATTATGCAACTTAAAAGCCGACTCTCAAATTTAGTCACAGGAACACAAACTGTGACTTGAGTATATAGTTCTTAGCGGCCGGTCTTGAGGATGAATTTAAAGACCTTGGTGCTACTATTCGTACTCGTGACACTCCTATCTCTTTTGATGAGTTACATGAAAAGCTCATTAACCTTGAAGTCCAAATGCAACACACAACAGAGAGTAACATTCATTTACCTTAAATCAGCCCAACTCTACTCAACCTGCTCCATATTTTTCCCAACACAACTACTAGCAGCCACGTGCTCATTTTTCCGCACAACCAATCCAACAGCTTGTTTTTATTTTGGAAAAGAAGAGGCAATTGGTTACGACTGTCATCTTCTTCATTTTGCCTCTCAAGCGATTGACTAATATTGAATGTTGAAGTAATTATATCTTAGAAGATCAACTTTGTTAAGAAGAGTGACCTAAGTCCTTATATATTAGATTATTATTAATAATCATAGTTTGTTTGATGTGAGATGTTAGGGATTTTTATGTTTAATATTCCGCAAGAGTACGGATCGCTACAAGTAATATAATGGATGTTGAGTCCAAATATCATACCCACATATATTTAGATAATTTAATTGCAATTATAGTAACCTTAACCGAATATGTTAACTTTGGAAATTTGATGATTAAAAACTAATTAAAATATAAACTAATTAAGAACAATTAATTAATTATAATTCAAATAAGTAAAAGATGAAATTACTTACAGTTGTTGGAAATTTGGCCGATTTAGAGTCGACTTTTGGGAGAAAAACAAGAGATGAAATACCAAACGGAGATCAAGATTCATCCTTTCAAAAATTAAATCTAGATCAAGATCAAGATTTTCTTTTTTAAGTGTTCTTCTTCTCCGTGTGATAAATAATCTATTTTCTTTTGCTCTTTATTTTCTTATTATTAGTATGTTAGGCTAGACTTATTTTGTGCTAGGATTACGATAAAACTTGTAGTTTAGATTCTTCTATTTAGAGACTTGGTTTTGATGATTTATTTCAATATAGTTGTGTTCTAATTTCTCCACATGCTTTGGTATGTAGTTTCTTAATTTAGTTCTTTGGCTTTCACGTGTTTGATTATTTGCTTCAACTCTTCACTGTCACTTCACTTCAAAAACTCAATCTCTTCTCATTTACTCATTGATTTCACCAAATTGTTGGTCTTTCCATCCATTCCTCTCCATAAACAGATCCAAAATTGAAAAAGAAAGGAAAATACAATAAATTAAGTAGAAAATTAATAAAATAACGGAATAAAATCTTAGTTTAAAGGCCCGAAACGCTCATTTGAGCGGATGGGACAATATAAATTGAAATTGAATCCCTTAAAATGTGTATTTGGTGTCAACGCAAGAAACTTCCTCGGTTTCTTGGTACACAAAAGGAAAGGAGAATTGAGCTTGATAAAAATAAAGCAAAGGCCATACTAGAGGCCAAATCGCCTAATAGTAAAAAAGAGTTGTAATGATTTTTGGAACAAGTCAAAATTTTAAGGCGTTTCATCTCTAATTGTATAGGGCAAACAAAAGTATTTTTGCCTCTCCTGAAGCTCGGGGGTCAGGACGAATTCGTCTTGGGATAAATAAAATCAAAAGGCTTTTGACAGCATGAAAACTTACTTGTCAAATCCACGGTCTTGGTGTCACCTATTCAAGGACGGCCAATTAAGATATATATATATATATGACCAAATGTGAATGTAATTATACAACTATAGAAAAGTTATGTTTAGCTCTTTATTTTACGTGTACAAAATTAAGGGACTATCTTCGGCTTCGGCTTATGACTGTGTATTTAGTGTGTAAAGTAAATCTAATCAAGTACATGTTTTCTCGTCCTATTTTGCATCAAAAGATTGGTCTTTGGACTTTAGCTTTGTCTAAATTCGAAATTCAATATGACCCACAAAAGGCCATTAAGAATCAGGCATTGGCTGATTTTTTGTCCGATCATCCATGTGTCAATGTTCCAAATGAAATGGAAATAGACATTGATTTGTGCGAAGTAAAACCATGGACATTATATTTTGATGGTTCAAAAGCAGCCAAAAGAGAAGGTGTAGGTGTAGCATTAATAGATGATTTTTGGTATAAATTATCAATTTTTCTTTACACTAGATGATTTGTGCACCAATAATCATGCTGAATATGAAGCGCTTATAGTGGGTGTCAGCGATTTTATATCTTTAATAATTCCGCAAGTGCACGGATCGCTCAAGTAGTAAACTGGATTTTGAGTCCAAGTATCGATCCCACGAGGATTTTGATAATTCAATTTAATCACGCTAACCTTAACCGAATCTAATGAACTTTGAAAGATTTTGTGTTTTATAACTAATTGAAAGAGTAAACTAAAAACAGTTAAACAACTATTGCTCAAATAAATGAAAGATTAAAATTGATTAAAGATTAATTTAACTTTTAAAAAGGAAAAGCACTAGAATTCCGAATCCACTTGTAGTTGTTATTTCTTCTATCTTGATTCTTGGTCTTGACAAATTAATTTTATGAAGATCAATATTCCTGGATTGTTCAACAGTTTCTCTCGAATAAAGTTAAACCTATTCATATGCATGACTCGACTATATTTCTATGATGAATGCGAATACAAATGAAAGCATTAAATTTCTATGGATAATTAAAGATCACCTAAAGCATAGTGGTATATTTCTATCCCCTATCGGACTTTGAGATAATTAAAATAGCGTCTAGATTGCTTTCGACCTTTCGATAGTAAAACACACCACAACAATCATACAATTACTACGTATATAATTGTAGATGCAAACAAATCAAAATTAATTATTCAAAACTATATTGAAGTAAAGTGTCAAAAACCAAGTCTCAAGATAAAAGAATTTAAACGACAAGTTTCATCGTAATTCTAGCGATAATTAAACTAGCCTAGCATACTAATAATAAGAAAATAAGAAGGGGAGGAACACATGGAATTCATCACCCGGAAAAGAAGAAGACTGGAAAGAATAATTGCTCTTTGTTGATCTTCGTTCAATTCTTCAAAGAAGCAATCTTGATCTCCGTTTAATGCCTTCGTCTATGTTTTTCTCCCAAAAACTCAACAACCTATTATGAGTTAATAACTCATATATATACTACCCTAATGGTGCCCTAGAATATGCCAAAAATATCCAGAAATCTTGGGTCAAAAGTTCCCTAACTGGATTAGAATTCAAAAAAGGAAAAAAAAAAATCTCATGACAACATTTACATTCGGGCGATCGCCCGATGGCGATCGCCCAGTTGATGGTTATAGCTCTCTGCTTCTGTTCAACAATGCTGGGCGCTTGCCCAGCTATAATGTGGGCGATCGCCCAGCTTATGATTTCCAATTGCGCTGTTTTGGTCCTCCAACGTTTCTTTTCATCCAATTTGGTCCTTTAACTTTCAATAATCTTCAATCTGGTCCTTCAACTTTTGATAGTCTCCAATTTGGTCCTTCAACTTTTGATAGTCTCCAATTTGGTCCTTCAACTTTTGATAGTCTCCAATTTGGTGGTCCTTCAACTTTCAATTGAGTGCAATTGAATCCTCATACTTCTAAAATTTCTTTCAATTTATACCTCTTTTCATCCATTCTTCTCCAATTTCTTACAGACGGGTCCAAAACTGAAATGTAAAGAATAATGCACCGAATTAAGTAGAAAATTACTAAAATAACGAATTAAAAGCTTAGTTTAAGGACCCGAATAAGTGCACAAAACACACTTATCAAACACCCCAAACTAAACCTTTGTTTGTCCTCGAACAACGATAAAAATAAATCATAAATTTAAACTAAGCTAAAAAAAAATAACAATGATTGAATTTATGTCAAATGTCTTACTATATGCCTCATGTTTGAAAAATCAAGTAACACGGTTAGAAAAAAATCAGACAACACAAAAAATTTCAATTATCCATTGTTCGACCTTCGGTGAGTGTGTGATTAGCCAAAAATTGAACTTACTCATGTATTAGACCACGACTAATATTATGTTGTTGATATATTTTTCTGATCTCTAACCCATTGTAGGCACTTCTTCCTTACACATCTCAGTAAATTATCACACTTCTAATGCTTTTCTCTCCAATCCCGAGGTGTTCTAGCAAATTTGGTTCCTATTGATCATCAACTGATGCTTTTTTCAAATAAAGTGGTAAAATTTAGAACTTGTATTCTCGAGAACTGGGATGGTGAGTGATTTCTAAATTCTCATCTTGATCTCTTAGGTTATAACCTAGCTATCTTTACCGAGCACTTCTAACTATTTTTATTTTATTTAACTAATATAAACGATCTTACATCTTGTGCAATACTTCTCTCTCACTAGCTTTTCTATGTGACCCTTGTAGTGAGCTTTGGGCGATGACTCCCAAGTCGAGGATGACCATAGGGCACAGATTTTGAAATACCCTAATAGACTTAATTGCTCGAGTCCCATGTGTATATAAGAGAAGTGAAGATGTAATTTATCTTTTTTTTTTTAATTTTTTTTTTTGACTCATGTAACGAGCTTTGGGCCGATGACTCCCAAGTCAGATGACCATAGGGCACCAGGTTTCAAAATACCCTAACAGGCTTAATTGCTCGAGTCAGATATTTTATTTTTTATTTTTTTATTAGCAGCGAGTAGTGCTCGATTTAGATTCCTTGACTACAACCTATTCAACCAAAGATGAGATCCAGAAAACCAAAACCATCAAAATTCTCAAAACACAAGTAGTACTTTAACACCCCAAAGCTGTTCTCAAACAGTTTGGTTACTAACAAGGACTTAGGAGCGAATTTTTTATAATGATACTAAGTCAACAATATCAACTCATACACTCAAATCATGGTCCCAATAAATGATAAGTCAATAGTGGCTTTATGCTTCATTAAACAAGTCAAACATGGATAATAATTCAGATAATAGCATGAGTTCAAGCGTTGTCTAATATTCCACTAAAAATATACTCGATTGTCAAACAAACATCATCATTAGCAGTAAGAAGTTTAACAATAAATTTTTTTTTTCAGTTATATAGACCCGAGTGATACGCATTCAAAAGCAGCCAATAAGTATTCTGATACTTTACCCACCCCCAAAAGAAAATATTACATTGTCCCCAATATAAGCAAATTAGAACAAAATTAAAGGAGGAAAAGATCAGGTACTTCCCGGGGGTAAATGTAGAGACGAAGGTCTTGGTGGATCTGCTGGAGCAACAGGAGTGGATCCATGGTGAGGAGTGCTTGGGGCCGAGGGTTGAGAGATGATGGTATGAATATCATCCAAGCGCCATGCAAAATGGAGCATTCGGTGGTGGACATCGTCATACGAGTAGTTAATAGTCCGTTGCTCCCCTCTGAACGTTGTGTTTGCCGCAGTCAAGGAGTTCAGTTCAATCCTCATGTGGTTAACCAAATGCTTGTTGCAAGGCTGCTTGAGTGTCTTTGAATTGAGCTCAAAACCCGACCCTGCTCGGATAACTGGGTGAAAATCTGACGCAAGAGGCGATCAGTCTTGGCAACTGAGATCGGTGCTGGATTGTCCACTGCTCATCTAGCCACCGGCTGTCCCAAGGTCTATTTATTGATAGGCAGTTCAGGAATCTCGGGCTCTTCATGAGGAAGTAATGGCACCCCTTCTGCCAGGCAAAGTGCACTAATGAGGCAAGGAAACATCGAGGATCGGCCAGATGCACACTGCGATGCAAGATCTACAATGAATCGGAATATGTGAGTCCCCAAGTCAATTTTTCGCCCACTTGCAAGATGATATAAGAGTTGAGCTCGAGTGTCATTGAAGTCCGTGCGGTGGGAAGTAGGATCGATGTTATGACACACAAAATATGGAATACGTAGACTCTCATCAACTGGTTGTGTAGGAATTTGGGTCCCACGAGAGGCCACGCGCGTCGCTCGTCCATAAAAAGCCCGAGTCACTTGTGTCATATCAAGATCAGCGGAGGCGGGCTCGGTATCATCGACGGTCGATCCATAAAATTTTTAATCAGGTGGGATGAATTTAATCCACTTTTCCGGACCCAGTGGTGTACCAATGTTCTGCTTCCGGTTCCTCAATAGCGTGATTGAAGTTGGCAAGAAATTCCTTGACCAATAGCGGATAGGCCAAATGAGGTTTGCCTGCGACCCCGTGCCAACCACAAGACTGAATGAGGTTTGCCATTTCAGAGTAGGGAAGTCGGTCAGAATCACCTCCCTTTCGGCCCAAATATGTTTCTGCACTAACCACTTGTTGTAGATGTGTTACCTCGCCGGGATCACGAAATCTTAAGACACCACCGTTGTCAATGTTCATTTCCACCAGGCAGCATCGGCTAGATGACGAACCGACCTTCTCCTTTCCCTTTTTTGTCGGTGGGTCTTTTCGCTTTGGTACCATAGGTACCTAAAAAGAGAAAATAAACATATTTAGGTATCGAAATAAACTCAAGAATAAGCAAAGCATCCCAAATGGCAATAAAAATGGTGAATTTTCATAGTTTACACATAGGCCATGCACTACTTTTTACCACTGGAGAATGTGAAGAAATGTTGAAGTTTCCCCGAGCCAACTTTGGACACAAGTTACTACATAGATTGGTCTTTATCCTGCCCAAAATTTAGGCAGAACTGAGATCATGTGAGTTGGACGGAAGGGGGACGAAGTTGGTGACGTGAAGTGGCAGATGCCCCAGCCATGGCAAGCCATGACTGCTTTCTGTGGGCTGAAGTGGTGTGGATAATTTCCGAAGAGAAGTCAAGCGGATAATGGCACAGTGAACAAGCAGGAATGATGTTGATGAAATTCTAATTTAAGGGAACCTTAAGTTCACAAGCAACTCCACTCAGTCAATGCATCGAACACTTGCAAGGCACATCCGCGGAGAAGGAAATTGAATGAATTTGTGCTTGAATTCAGCCAAAACATTTGTACCTAAACATCTAATCTCAACAATCCAACAACTACCTAAGCCCATACTCCTCATTTAACTAAGATGAAACCAAAAAGGAAAGGAAGATTTAAAGTGAAAACGTGAAAATGTAAGTAGATGAAGAAAGACCATACCTCTTGCTATGCCTTGCCCAATTCGTGGATAATGAAGTGGATGTAATGGAACACAATATACTACGTGTGAGTGTTGGTGAGAAATGTGTGATTAGGGGATGAATTTAATTTTTGAAGGTGATGTGAGTGTGTGTAATGTAGGTGCGTGAGGATAGGAGTAAAAGAAAATTGTTTTGGCCGTTTGAACTTAAGTCTTTGGCAAGATGCAAAGACAAGAAACTAAGCGATCGCGCTCAGGGTGGACTATGGGCATTACGCCCCTGGCGCGCAATGCATTGGGGCGATCGCCTAGGTTTAACCCGGGCGATCGCCCGGTTCACCAGAAATTTTTTTTTACTACCAACTAAATTCAAATAGACCAATTCAACATGTCAAAAACTTGAAAATGTGCTAAAATAGAAACGGTGAAGGCAAACACATGTAGTGTAAATGTGACATACTTTAACATGTGAAATTTGAAGCACAAGCCAAACTGAACAATGGTGAATTAGAACAACCAAATCTGTACTAAAACTCACTTCATGCTTGTGACTAATTTATGGTCTATATGATCATATGAAATCCTACATTGGTGTTGAATTGAAAATGAGGACGAAATAAAGCTAAAAATCAACTAAGTGCAAAAACTAATGCAAAACCAAAAACTAAGGCAATAAAACTAATCCTACTACATGCATTTAAATAAAGACGTCTAAAAAGGAGAAAGGGAAAGAAAAATGGGTTGCCTCCCATTAAGCGCTCGACTTATAGTCTAGAGCTCGACTTTTCGGGTTGATCATTTTGGGTGTGCAAGATGAACGGTGGACTTTTCTTTCGAGAATCCACCATTCCAATAGACCTTCAAAAGCTGCCCGTTGACTTTAAACGTGTCTTTACTCTCATGACTGATTTCTACCGCCCCATATAGATAGACTTTTGTGATTGTGTATCGGACGGACCGACCATCTAGATCTCAACTTGCCAAGAAAAAGCTTGAGGCGAGAATTATACAACAAGACTTGCTGTCCAACCTCAAAATTTCTTCTTTGAATGTGCATATCGTGCCACTTTTGGTCCGCTCCTTATACAATTTCGCGTTCTCATATGCTTCCAATGAAACTCATCCATTTCATTCAATTGAAGGAGTCTCTTTTCACCGGTGCCTTTAGATCGAAGTTCAACTTCTTGTGACCCAATATGCTCGGTGCTCCAACTCAACTGGTAAATGGCACGCTTTCTCAAAAACTAGCCGGTAGGGAGACATGCCTATAGGAGTTTTGAAAGCTGTTCGGTAGGCCCATAAAGCATCATCTAATTTCTTTGACCAATCTTTTCTTGATGAATTCACCGTTACCTCAAGAATCCGTTTCAACTCCCGGTTGGAGACTTCCACTTGCCCACTTGTTTGAGGGTGATAAGGAGTAGCAATGCGGTGTCGAACACCATATTTATCCAACAAAGACTCAAACTGACGATTGCAAAAATGCTTACCACCATCACTAATAATGGCTCGGGGTGTGCCATAACTAGTGAAAATGTATTTTTTTAGGAAATCCATCACAACCCGTGCATCATTAGTAGGTAAGGTAACGGCCTCAACCCATTTAGAGACATAGTCTACAGCAACCAAAATATATTGATTTGAGAAAGATGAAGAGAATGGCCCCATGAAATCAATACCCCAAACATCAAAAAGCTCGACCTCAAATATATTGTTGAGAGGCATTTCATTCCTTTTTGAGATATTGCCCGTGAGCTGGCATCGATCACATTCCTTCACAAAAAGGTAAGCGTCTTTAAAAGGAAAGCCAGTGAGAACCCGGACTCTAGAACTTTAGTATTTGTTTTAGAGGCACCAAAGTGTCCAGCATAGGCTGAAGAGTGGCAATTCCCAAGTATCTGAGGGACCTCTTCTTCAGGAACACACCACTAAATTATTTGATCTGGACCCCATCTATAGAGAATTGGATCCTTCCAAAAATAGTGCTTCAAGTCAGAGAAAAATTTCTTCTTTTGATGACTTGAATAATCTGGCGGGATGATGGATTTGGCCAGAAAATTTACTATATCTGCAAACCATGGTGCTTTTTCCAACTGAAAAATCTGTTCATCTAGAAACACCTCATTAATATCCAAGCTCTCGATCTGCTCCTCCTGCTCAAGTCTGGATAGGTGATCAGCTACTACATTCTCGCTACCTTTCTTGTTTCTTATCTCGAGATCAAATTCTTGTAGAAGTAATACCCATCTAATCAGCCTCGATTTTACATCTTTCTTTGCCAATAAATACTTCAAGGCGGCATGATCAGTGTAAACTATCACCTTCGATCCAACAAGATATGATCTGAATTTGTCAAAGGCATAGACTACAGCTAGGAGCTCCTTCTCAGTAGTAGCGTAATTAAGTTGTGCATCATTCAAAGTCTTGCTAGCATAGTGTATCACATGAAAAATTCTATCTTTTCGCTGCTCCAACACTACCCCAACTGCATAATCACTTGCATCACACATTAGTTCAAACGGGAGACTCAATCAGCGCAATTATCACGGTCTTTGAAATGAGCTTCTCTTTTAGAGTGTTGAATGCCAAGAGACACTCTTCGAGAGAAGACATAGGGCACATCCTTGACCAGAGAGTACACAAAGGTTTTGTGATTTTGAAAAATCTTTGATAAATCGACGATAGAACCCTAAGATGTCCAAGAAAACTTCTAATACCCCGATGCGGAAGTTGGTGGTGGCAATTTTTCTATAACCTGAATTTTTGCTTTATCCACTTCAATCCCCTTATTTGAAATTCGATGTCCCAACACGATGCCCTCTTGAACCATGAAGTGACATTTTCCCGGTTGAGAGCCAATTTGTATCTTCACACCATTGCAAAACCGGTGTAAGTGTTCCAAGCACTCATCGAAGGATGAGCTAAATACCGAGAAATCATCCATGAATATTTCAATGAATTTCTCCACCATATCGAGAGAAGATGGCCATCATGCAACGTCGAAAAGTGGCGGGAGCATTGCATAGACCAAAAGGCATCCTACGGTAAGCAAAGGTGCCATAGGGACAGGTGAATGTGGTCTTCTCTTGATCCTCAGGTGCTATTGGAATTTGATTATACCCGGAGTATCCATCCAAAAAGCAGTAATGAGAATATCCAGCCAGTCTTTCCAACATCTGATCAATAAATGGAAGGGGAAAATGATCCTTCCTAGTAGCAGTATTGAGCTTGCGGTAGTCAATGCAAACCCTCCATCCTGTGATTGTTCTGGTTGGAATCAACTCATTCTTTTCGTTCTGAACCACAGTGATACCTTCCTTCTTTGGCACTACTTGAACTGGACTGACCCAAGCACCTGCATGCGAGATTGGGTAGATTATCCCAGCATCCATTAGCTTCATGACTTCTGCTCGGACCACTTCTTTCATATTGGGATTCAGCCTCCTCTAATTGTCAATACTTGGTTTAAAATCATCCTCCATGAGGATTTTATGCATGCACAGAGTAGGATTGATATCCTTGATGTCAGTAATAGACCACCCAATAGATGTCTTGTGTTCTCGAAGCACTCGGAGTAATTTTTCCTCTTCAAGCTTATTAATGGAATTCGCAATGATTACAAGCAAAGTAGAGGATTCCCCCAGGTAGGCATAACGGAGATGAGAGGCCAACTGTTTGAGCTCTATTTTTGGAGGCTGTTGACCAGAAGGCAGATGTTTTGTAGAACCTGTGCCCAACTCTTCAAAGCGTGGTCGGTGTGTATATGGAAGATTAGCTTCAAGATATCTTGCCCACATCTCAACCTCACTAGAATCAGCGTGAGAGGATTGAGAATGGACAATGCAAGCCTCCAATGGATCTGATGGATTATGGAGATGGAAATTTTCATGTACTGCATCATCAACCACATCAACTTTGAAGCAGCTATCTGACTCAGTTGGATATTTGATTGCTTTAAAGACATCAAATGTGACATACTCCTCGCTAAGCCTTAGAATCAGTTGACCTTTTTGTACATCGATCAGAGCTCTACCAGTGGCTAAAAATGGTTGACCAAGAAGGAGTGGGACATCTTTATCTTCATCCATGTCGAGAATGATAAAATTAGCTGGGAAGATGAATTTGTCCACTTTTACCAAAAGATCTTCAACAACTCCTCTTGGATGTTTAATAGACCGATCAGCCAGCTGCAGAGTTACCGTAGTTGCTTTAGCTTCTCCCAAACCTAATTTCCTAAAAATTGAAAGCGGCATCAAGTTAATACTAGCTCCTAAATCACACAAAGCTTTATCAAAACAAAAATCACCAATGGTGCAAGGTATTGTAAAACTCCCTAGATCTTTGAGTTTAGGAGGTAGTTTATTTTGTAGAATAGCGCTACACTCTTCTGTCAACATCACCGTCTTATGTTCCTCCATCTTGTGTTTATTTGAAAAAATGTCTTTCAAGAATTTTGCATAACTGGGCATCTGAGCAAGTACATCTGCAAAGGGAATGTTGATATGTAGTTTCTTGAAGATCTCAAGAAATTTTTCGAATTGCTTGTCTAACTTGTGCTTTTGTAGCCTCACGAGAAAATGGGACCGGAGGATCGTATGGCTTGATAGGAGCGGTTGCCTTAACTTTTGTGGTGTGCACGAACTCTCTTTCATAGGCATTGTTATGCGCTCGGTCATGCACCACGTGTTCCTCATCATGGATCATCGTGGAAGGTACCACTTCTTCATTTTGCAACCGATCTCTTGACATGGATCTCTCGTAGCCGAACCCCACTTCTAGTAGTAATAGCTTTAACATGTTCCTTGGGGTTCACCTCAGACATCTTGAGCAAAGTACCTGGTGCTCTGCCCGATAAAACAATTGCCATCTGACCTATTTGTGTCTCAAGATTCTTTATTGCAGCGCCTTGATTTTGAAAATTAGTATCTGTCTTGTGCATGAACTGTTCGGTTTTCTCGATAAATTTGTTGATTGAGTCTTCTAATGATGTACTCTTTTCTGGCTGCTAAAACTGTGGTCTGAAATTATTCTGATTATCTTTCCAAGAAAAGTTTGGATGGTTTCGCCATCCTGGATTATATGTGTTGGAGTACGGGTTATTTTGTTGGTACCGACCACCTTGAATGTAATCGACCTATTCAGTTTGTAGTGATAGAATAGGACATTCGATGTACTATGGTGGCTCCACATTCTTCACATCTTTGATTTCTTTGTTTGCCTTTGCATTGGTTGAATATTACATACTTTCCACTTTGTGTGCCAATGACTTTATCTGCGCGACAATCTTTGTGAAAGTATCTACCTCATGTATTCCTCGCAGTTCTCTTTTGTATAACTCTCTGTCGATGGCCACATGGCAATGGTGGTAGCTACTCTTTCAAACAAATCTAGAGTCTCAACTACTGTTTTGGTAGATAGAGAACCGTTGGATAAAGAGTCAATCATGCTTTTAAATGAAGGTAGTAGCCCTAAGAAAGAAATATTGAATTTGTTGCCCCCGCCAACACCGTGATGAGTGCACTTCATTAACATATTCTTGAATCGGTCCACGCCTCATCAAAAGATTTACATTTTCAATTGTTGAAATATGGAGATATCATGCTTCAACTTGAAACCTTTCTTTGGTGGGAAAAATTTCGTGCAAAACTTTTGGGCTAGATCATTCCGGTGGTTATCTTTGTCAATTGGTAGTGAGTCCAACCACTCAAGAGCCTTGTCCCGAAGAGTATGTGGGAACAAGCGTGGCTGGATGGCGTCGTCGAGATTCCTTGATACTTGAAGTGTTGACACATTTCCAAGAATCTTGAAGCGTGTGTATGTGGATTCTCATCGTCCGCCATAGAATTGATGTCCATTCGGAATAAATGAATGACATTAGTCTTGGTGAAAGTTCGGCTGCCCAAAAAGTGGGTAGACAATCTTTGGATTAGCTCTGTATGATCCGTGGAGTCAAAAGTCTCCAACTATATTCTTGATCAATCTCTTGTCTTGCCCGAGCGATCTCGTTGTTCTGCATTGTGTCTTGCTGTTTTTGTTCTTTTTGTTGTGTCTTTCTTGCTTCTTTCTGCCTACGATGAAAAGTGCGTTCGATCTCTAGATCAATTGGAATTAGAGACTCGTGTCTCTCACTTCGCATGCAATGGTCTGAAAGGAAACAAATCAAACATTGTAATATCTTAAAGAAATAAGTAATTAAAGCAAATAAATAAATAAGTTCGAATTAATGTTAAAGTAATTGAAAAGAATTAAAACTAAATCTCCGGCAACGGCACCAAAAACTTGTCAGCGATTTTATATCTTTAATAATTTCACAAGTGCACGGATCGCTCAAGTAGTAAACTGGATTTTGAGTCCAAGTATCGATCCCACGAGGATTTTGATAATTCAATTTAATCACGCTAACCTTAACCGAATCTAATGAACTTTGAAAGATTTTGTGTTTTATAACTAATTGAAAGAGTAAACTAAAAACAGTTAAACAACTATTGCTCAAATAAATGAAAGATTAAAATTGATTAAAGATTAATTTAACTTTTAAAAAGGAAAAGCACTAGAATTCTGAATCCACTTATAGTTGTTATTTCTTCTATCTTGATTCTTGGTCTTGACAAATTAATTTTATGAAGATCAATATCCCTGGATTGTTCAATAGTTTCTCTCGAATAAAGTTAAACCTATTTATATGCATGACTCGACTATATTTCTATGATGAATGCGAATACAAATGAAAGCATTAAATTTCTATGGATAATTAAAGATCACCTAAAGCATAGCGGTATATTTCTATCCCCTATCAGACTTTAAGAAAATTAAAATAGCGTCTAGCATGCTTTCGACCTTTCGATAGTAAAACACACCACAACAATCATGCAATTACTACGTATATAATTGTAGATGCAAACAAATCAAAATTAATTATTCAAAACTATATTGAAGTAAAGTGTCAAAAACCAAGTCTCAAGATAAAAGAATTTAAACGACAAGTTTCATCGTAATTCTAGCGCTAATTAAACTAGCCTAGTATACTAATAATAAGAAAATAAGAAGGGGAGGAACACATGGAATTCATCACCCGGAAAAGAAGAAGACTGGAAAGAATAATTGCTCGTTGTTGATCTTCATTCAATTCTTCAAAGAAGCAATCTTGATCTCCGTTTAATGCCTTCGTCTATGTTTTTCTCCCAAAAACTCAACAACCTATTATGAGTTAATAACTCATATATATACTACCCTAATGGTGCCCTAGAATATGCCAAAAATATCTAGAAATCGTGGGTCAAAAGTTACCTAACTGGATTAGAATTCAAAAAAGGAAAAAAAAAATCTCGCAGCACAACATTTACACTGGGCGATTGCCCAGTGTATTTCCAGGCGATCGCCTAGTTGATGGTTATAGCTCTCTGCTTCTGTTCAACAATGCTGGGCGCTCGCCCAGCTATAATGTGGGCGATCGCTTGACTTATGATTTCCAATTCTTATTTGTTTTGGTCCTCCAACGTTTCTTTTCATCTAATTTGGTCCTTTAACTTTCAATAATCTTCAATCTGGTCCTTCAACTTTTGATAGTCTCCAATTTGGTCCTTCAACTTTTGATAGTCTCCAATTTGGTGGTCCTTCAACTTTCAATTGAGTGCAATTGAATCCTCATACTTCCAAAATATCTTTCAATTTATACCTCTTTTAATCCATTCTTCTCCAATTTCTTACAGACGGGTCCAAAATTGAAATGTAAAGAATAATGCACCGAATTAAGTAGAAAATTACTAAAATAACGAATTAAAAGCTTAGTTTAAGGACCCGAATAAGTGCACAAAATGCACTTATCATTGGGCATAGAGTTATTACTAGAGATAGGAGTTAAAAATGTGGTCGTTAAAGGTGATTCTCAGGTAGTAATTAACCAACTGAGTGTCACATTTAAATGCCAAAGTAGCTATGTTATAAGCTTGTATGAAATCGTTCAGGAGTTATTGGAAAGGTTTGACCAAGTGGAGCTTCAATATGTAAATAGAATATATAACGATTTAGCAAACGAATTGGCCCAAATGGCATCAGGTTACCCCAAGATATACAAATTGTTATCTGTGTGTGAATATGGAGTGATAATACTTGCAGTACAACAAAGGGCAAAAAGATTTGGCATCAATTGCATAGAAGACAGAAATATGGTGGATTGGAGAGAGAAAATAATAGAGTTTCTAGAAAAACATGACAAAAAGAGTGAGAAAAAAATTAGGTTGCTTGCTCTAAATTATGTAATAATAGATAGAGACTTGTATAAGAAACGTGCAGATGGAGTTCTCTTAAATTGTGTCAGTTTGGTGGATGCCAAAACAATAATGGCAGAAGTGTATGAAGGAATACATTGGGGCATACCAAACTGGCCAAAAAATGAGATGGTTAATCATTAGGAGTGGATATTTTTGGTCAAACATGAGCGAACTGTGCACCCAGTATGCCAAGAGCTGTTTAGCATGTCAAAAACATGGACCAATTCACAGGGTAGCAAGGGAAAAGACACCTATCATAAAACATTAGCCATTTAGAGGTTGGGCTATAAATTTGTTAGGAAAAATATACCCCTCCCCCCCCCCCCAAAATTCGCCTAAACAACACACATTCATCATAGTGGCTACAAATTTTTTCACCAAACCGGTAGAACCTTAATGGTAGATCATGGAACCTCTTTAAATGGAGATCAGTTCTTGGACAAATTCAGCATCAAGTTGGTAAATTCTACACCTTATTATGCCCAGTCCAGTGGCCAAGCAGAATCTTCAAATAAGGTCATAAAGAACACTATAAGAAAGATGACAGAGAAAAACGCCAGGAAATGGCATGAATGTTTGAACAAAGCTTTGTGGGCATATAGGACGTATCCACATTCAAGTACTAGAGTTACTTTATTTCTAATGTCCATGATTTTACTTCGCACAAATCAATGTCTAGTTCCATTTCATTCGGAACATTTACACATGGATAATCGGCTAAAAAATCAGCCAATGCCTAATTCTTAATGGCCTTTTGTGGGACATATTGAATTTCGAATTCAGTTAGAGCTAAAGTCCAAAGACCAATCCTTTGATGCAAAATAGGACGAGAAAACATATACTTGATTAGATTTACTTTACACACTAAATACACAGTCACAGGTCGAAGCCGAAGATAGGTCCTTAATTTTGTACACGTAAAATAAAAAGCTAAACATAACTTTTCTATAGCTGTATAATTACATTCACATTTGGTCGAATGTCTACTGAGACAATAGACTGCCCTTTCTTTGTCCAATTAGTCTTCCTGAGAAACCATACCAGCTATAGACTCTTGGTCGATTGATATATATATATATATATATATATCTTCATTGGTCCGTCCCTGAATAGGTGATACCAAGACCGGTGGATTTGACAAGTAAGTTTTCATGCTGTCAAAAGCCTTTTGATTTTATTTATCCCAGAAGAATTTGTCCTGACCCCCGAGCTTCAGGAGAGGCAAAAATGCTTTTGTTCGCCCTACATAATTAGAGATAAAACACCTTAAAATTTTGACTTGTCCCGAAAATCATTGCAACTCTTTTTTACTATTAGATGATTTGGCCTCTAGTATAGCCTTTGCTTTATTTTTATCAAGCTCAATTCTCCTTTTGTGTACCAAGAAACCAAGGAAGTTTCCTGTGTTGACACCAAATACACATTTTAAGGGATTCAATTTCAATTTAT
Organism: Forsythia suspensa; assembly: GCA_023638005.1. Lineage (NCBI taxonomy): Eukaryota > Viridiplantae > Streptophyta > Magnoliopsida > Lamiales > Oleaceae > Forsythia > Forsythia suspensa. Next base: position 38,710,548 of record CM042667.1, read on the forward strand.
ATTATCCCATCCACTCAAATGAGCGTTTCAATTGGTAAAGATGATTTTCCTCTTTGAGTGATTTAATTACTATATCATCCATATATACTTCGATAAATTCACCAATCATGTTGTGAATGATTAAATTCATTGCTTTTTGATAAGTGGCCCCAGCATTTTTTAGGCCAAAAGGCATTACTAACCACTCGTAGCACCCCAATGCACCTGGGCATTTAAAAGCAGTTTTATGTACATCTTCTTCAGCTATATATATTTGGTTATACTCAAAATACATGTCCATGAAGGAGTACATTACGTATCCGGCGGTGAAATCGACTAAAGAATCTACCGTTGGCATTGGGTATACATCTTTGAGAGTGGGCCATAATTAGATTTCTAAAATCTATACACACTCTTATCTTTCCGTTCTTCTTTAACACAGGTACTATATTAGACAACCATTCGATATATATGGTTGTTCTTATAAAACCCACTTTCAACAATCACTCAATTTTTTTTTTTTACTTATGTTAACACATTGGGTGCAAAACATCTAGGTGATTGTTTATTAGGTTTAAAACTTGGTTTAGTGGGCAATGTATGCTCTACTAGATTTCTATCTAAGCCAGGCATTTGTTCATATTTCCAAGAAAAACAATCATTATATTATTTCAACAAAGAAATCAATTTAGCACTTACTCTTTGTCGAGTAACTGGACGATGAAGGTCGGAAGATCTTCTTTTTCATCACCAAGATTTATTTTTGTCAAGGGGTCTTGTGTTTGCACGTATCCTGGCTTCGCAATCCTCTCAAAGTCGCTCTCCAATTCCTTTGCAAAAATTCCCTCTTCTAAACAATCCACCTTGTTGATTTCGCTCTGTAGATCATGTTCCAGGCCGAGCACAGCCAGTTTGTCCCTTAATAGCATCATTGTTTTTTCTCCTTTAACTTTTCTCACATTCTTTAGTATAAACCACTAGTCTGGCCTCAAATGCTGTAATTTCAGTCGAATTCTTTTGTGATTGTCTCTTTATTAATTCTCTCTGGCTATCTTCTTGCCAATTATTGGCTCTTCAAGGGCCATTATATTTGGCCTCATTTGATTGAATAATTCTGTAAGGGTTCCATTGAGAATGGCTCATTGCTCTGCGCTACTATTTGTGTTTCTTCTCCTTTTTGAATCACTCTAATTGGACCATAATCTCCTTCATACATGTATCATTCTACTGAATTAGCCTAGGCGACAAAGGCCGGTGATCGCACAACTTCTGCCTCACCTTTATCGTTCCAAAAAACCAAGTATTGATGGAGCGAGGAAGGAACACACTAACTCCCATGTATCCAATCTCTTCCTAAGAGTATATTGTAACTAGTAGGACCATATATTATAAAGAAAAATGTGGTCCTCGTTGTACTCCTCACTGTTATATCCAAAGGAATTACCACCTAGGCTAAAGTAGCTCATCCATTGAAGCTGGTCAGAATTATTCCTATCGGGATCATGTCGCTCTCGGACTTCGTAAACTTTTTTATCATTCTGTAAGAGATTATATTTATGGCTGCCCCATTATCAATGAGAACTTTGACAACTAGAATACCGTTAACCTAGGCTTTTACATACAAAGGTTTGAGATGCTTAGTCAATTTTATTGACGGCATTTTTAATACGACCATTTTCTTGAATTTATTTCCACTTTTTCATTATTTTCCTCGGCTTCAACTTCGTTGGATATGCTTACCTGCAATATTTCTTTTCCATGGATTCCCTTTGCTTCCTCAAATTGCATGAAATCCCCTTATGGCTCTTCCCAACCCGTGGGGAAGCACTATTTTAGGAGGTGACCCATACTTCTCAGCCTGAGACACCATTTTCTTCCTTGTAGGTGTTTTGTACAAAACATAGTAATCGAATGATCTCCTAGATGTTTCATCCAACAAACCTACTATTGGATTGCCTTCTTTGTATTGCTATCCGAGTAGATTGTTGTATGACACTCTCCTTATTCTTCGCTTTGCTTCTAAATCAATTTCTTCTTCTATGTATGTCATCTCATCATCTTCTTCTTCGTCATTGCTTTGAGTGAATTCATTCCCAGCAAATGTGCCTTCTTCGCATTCTAACGTACAAGCAGCTTCTTCATTTTTTTCCATTATCTCTTCATCATGTTCCTTATTCTTAAATTCATTGGCCAAAAATAGTTATTAGCCATAACTGGGAGCATAGTGTCAAACTGAATAGTGATCAATTGTCCAGCATCATCATCCTCCTCATCCTTCTTTTTATGCTCAAACTTTGATTTTTCAACACATTCTCTTTTTACGGCTCCTCTTTTAAAGCTTCTATATCTTCTTCATCTCCATTCTCAAAGACATTTTGATTCGCCACATTGCTCTCAATTATAGCTCTCGAACGCTCCACACCATGTTGTTGTCTCATCATCTGTCTGTAGTTTCTTTGAAAACATCTTTGTTGGGTTCTTGTCATTTCATTGAATGGAATCACCCTTCCCACTCTAGAATTGTATGAATGCCACACATTTGGGCGTTGAGGTTGTGGCCTGAACGTTCTGATGCCCTGAAATGAGCCATGTTGCCTCCTATAGAATGGTTTTACTTTTCCTTTAAATGGATGAAAATTAGAAGAGTTAGCTGGGCGAGTTTGTTGTTCATATGCGCCCACCCTTTCTTGTGATATTGCCAATCTCCTTTTAGCACCTAGCACATAAATTCATGTCCTCTCTTACCACCACCTTTCCTTTCAAACGCTCAAAGGCTCTAGGACGCAGTTCGTCCTTGCCATTATCAACTACTAACTTGAATCTTGAGAGACCAAACTGTCCAGATTTGGGAAGACCATGTTGATGTCTATTGGCTATGGGAATGGATTTTCGTTTACTACCATCTTTTTCTTTGACTCAAAGGTGATTCACCCTAACTTGATAGCATCCTACAAGACACGACGAAGAAACAATAAGCTATTAGTCATGTGAGACCATGCATTATGCCATTTACAATATTTTTTACCCTAATTTGTTCAGGGTTTGGCAGTTTATGCTTATCGCTTAGCCTTATTTGCTTATCTTTATATAACCGGTCAAATATTACGTCGGCTTTTGTTATATCAAATGAGAATGTTCTAGCCTTTTTATTCTCTTCTTTTGCAGGATTGTTCTTAATAGGGATTTCAGATTTATCCATTATCAAGCACGTATACGTGTCTCCCTTGATCAATTCAGCCAGATACACTTTGACCTCGGCATGATCTTGATTATTGTCAATAGCGTGCATATCAAAATTCGAGTCTCTATAATAGGTCCCTTTACTATAATTTTTCATTTGTTCTTCTTCTCTTAACAATTGTTCTGATCTTATAACACTCGCACTAAGTTGAAATAGATGAGGAAATTCTCTATCTTGGAACTTATTTTCTAAATCAAAATTCAAACAACTTTGAGCGATCCTTACAAATTCTTTTTCGGATAAAGGTACAAAACACTTATTTCTGGCTGATTTAAATCTTTGCAGAAACAATTCTGCCTATTATTTGGCATTTGACACAAATTTGCTAAATCTGCCAAAGTGACTTCTGATTCAGATTTATAAAATTGGGTGTGAAATAATTGCTCCAATTGTTGTCAAGTTTGGACAGAATTTGCTATCAAATTAATGAACTACGAAAACGCTACCCCGGTTAGTGAATTTGAAAATAATTTCATCTTGTGGAAGTCAATAACTTCACCATATTACAATGTGAAACGCCCTACATGTTCCAAAGTAGACACTTCTCCTAAACCAGTGAACAAAGAAAATTCAGGCACTTTATGCCCTCTAGGCCATGGATATGCTTCATCTATCCAATCTGGGAAATGCTTTTTGTACATCGACCGAATTATTGGCCGTAATATAAAAGCCAACTGATCTTGCATGATTTCCACAACTTGATCTCTCAAAATAGCATTAGGATCAAAAGGGACTTATATGGGTTGGTGTACGTATCGGATTGCGTGAGGCCTAACATTATTTGGCCCCATGTTTGGCATGAATGAGCCAATATTTGGCCATTTGTTGCCATTGATATGTGGATTCTTCCCATCATTAATATGTGTAGTATTTTGTCCCACATATTAAATGTTTTCTCTTATATTAGGACTATCTTCCATGTTAGATGTCCCAACACTCCCTAAATTGGTTGTGGCTAGTCCCATGTGAGGTGTTTCAACTCATTGACTCGTGTTTGCAATTGTTGAACCATTTACCTACGAGACTTCTTGTTTGGAAATGATTTCCTATGCCCAAAGGATTCGATTGACATACTTGGTTTACAAGTTTATTCATAAGATCGTTCAACATACTTAATTGTTTAGTCATATGGTCATAATGATTGTTTCCATTTTGAGTGAATTTTTCTACAGCATGAATGTTTTGCAGACTTACGTGTTCAACATGTATTGCGTAAGTTTACCCAACAATGTACGCATGGTGTAGGGACTTAACTCCGTTATTGGCTCATAACGACTAGCATTTGGGACTTAACTCCGTTATTGGCTCATAACAACTAGCATTTGGTCTTTCTATCTCGAGGGTACTTTGTTGACCCTCAAATTGCTCGATCACCGAATGGACAGACTGTTGGTTTGTTGGCTCCTTTCCAGAATTCTTTTGAGACATGATGCTTCCAATCTTTCTAACACCAAGGGTCCCACTAGGTGTGCTAAATTGTTTCGCACATTTTTTGATTCGTGCTAACAATTAAAAAATTACTCAAACGATGTGTGAGGAACAAGACCTCTTGAGACAATGTCTCTAAAAGGGGTGTTTGAACTGAAAGATTATATTATGCAACTTGCCTCCAAGGGGCACAAGCACACAAAATTATAAGGTTTGTAAATAGAAAGCGAAAAATAACTTAAACGTAAATTCACATGTTTCTTTGTGAAATTGTTGTTATTTTTTCTTCCTTCAGTGTTTTGCCTTATTTATACATTGATCACCATTTTGCACAATTCTCACCCATAACTGACTATTATCTCATAACACTTCTTCTTAACTTCTCATGACTGTCATAACTTCTCATAACATTCCATTGTTAGAAATAAAAATCTATAGTCTTCAATTACATATACATAATTAAAGAAACCATTTATCATGCCAAAATTAACAAGTATGATAATTCAGAAGAATACCTGTCTTCATTGGTGTTGAAATCTAGAGGGTTTGATCTTTCGCAGTCTAATCACCTCAATAGTGCTCAATAGAATCTCTATCTATAATGGTGTAGAAGAGAAGAGCAAAAGTCATAATTGACCCAGGGACCATAACCCTATTTATTATATTATGTATACTCTAGTCCAATTAGAAGTCCACCAATCCTAATTGGACTAGGATCTGGTCTCTATACATTACAAAGTCTGTACTCAATTTAGAAGTTTCGAGGGCCCAATCAATAGATCACTTAATAATCCTATTAATTAGATAGCCGATATAATTGTAATACAATATGTAGCCCATTATAGAGATAAAAATCCAACACCCATAACTTCCCACAATGTCTTTTTTATCAACTAACGGTTACTTTGGATTATGGGCCACATATAAAACCACTTCATTACCTGCCTGATGCAGTTATCACTTCATTTGCTCAAATCCTGCTCCACTTCACCCTATCGTCCAGACCTTTGTACGTTTTAGATGATTCTTCTCTTGACAATTCATTCAAACTCTATGATTGTGCTTCCTGTTATGGGCCTTTGTTTTAAGCCTTTATTTTGGAAATATTTTATGTGTCAACAGACACACTTCTACAATCAAGGTATGGAGTGGAGAGTAGGGGTGGTAGTCACTAGGGGATCGAGATTGTGATAGTAAAAAAAAATAGATAAGAAAAACAGAAGAAAAAATTCCACATAATAAAAAAGACGTGGAGATTGTAACAACCATTATACTTTATTTTATAGAAAATAATCATAAAGTGTGTCTACTACCATAAAAGCATCAAAATACAATCTTCCACTAAACTAGCAAATCATCAAACAATACAACACCCATATGTATGTTCGTGAAACACCTTGGGCAGTAAACCCTTGGTAAGCGGGTCCGCAATTATGCAGTTTGTGCCAATATACTCTATAGACTCCTGACTACTCTAAACTATCTCTTTAACAACAAGAAACTTGATGTCTATGTGCTTCGACTTCATAGAGTTTCTATTGTTATTTGAATATAGCACATCCGATTTATTGTCACAATATATCGTCAATGGTCTTTCAATACCATCCACAACACGCAGCCCAGTGACAAAGTTTTGCAGCCATATCCCATGATTAAATGCCTCATATCAGGCTAAATACTTAGCTGCTATGGTGGGTAGAGCTATGAGCGTCTGCTTAACATTCTTTCATATACAACTTCTCCAACCAGCAGATAAATATAGCCTGACGTGGATCTCTCACTGTCTTGGCATCTAGCAAAATCAGAATTATAATACCTAATGATCTCCAAATGATCTGACTTACGATAGGTGAGCATAAAATATTTTGTTCTCTATAAATAGTGCATAACTCTTTTGGCTGCTTTCCAATAATCCATCCCAGGGTTACTTTAAATATCTGCCTAATAATCCCACTATGAACGCTATATCCGGATGCGTACATACTTGAGCATACATAGGACTCCCTATAGCCGATGCATAAGGAATATTTTACATTTATTTCACCTCAACCTCATTCTTGGGGCATTGACTGAAGCTGAAGTTATCTCCTTTAGCAATGGACGTATCTCCTGGTTTACAATCTTTCATGTCGAATATGCTATATACCCTTTCGATATAGCTCTTTTGTGATATCCCAATGATACCCCAAGAGTGACCTCGATGTATCTGTATACTAATACAAAAGAGAAGTCTCCAAGATCTTTCATTTTAAAATTCTTAGTTAGAAATCCTTGGTTTTGTGCAACAAGCCTATATCGCTGCTAGTTAGCAATATATCATCAACATATAATACCAAGAAGATATATTTACTCCCACTGAACTTATGGTACACACAATCATCAACTGTATTTACCTCAAATCCAAACGAGATAATGACTTGATGAAATTTATAATACCATTAACGGGAAGCTTGCTTGAGACCATAGATAGATTTCTTCAATTTTGTAGACCATTCTCTTTGGATCACCTGATTCAAAGTTTTATGGCTGCACCATATATATTGTTTCCTCAATATAACCATTGAGAAATACAGTCTTTACATCCATCTGATGTAGCTCCAGATCAAAATGAGCTACTAATGTCATTATTATCCTGAAAAAGTCTTTCGATAAAACCAAAGAGAAAGCCTCTTTATAATCAATGCCTTCTTTCTTAGTGAAACCCTTAATAACAAGACGAGCCTTATATATTTCAACATTACATTTTGAATCCCTCTTGGTCTTAAATATCCATTTCCAACCAATGGGCTTTGCACCTTTCGGTAATTTGACGAGATCCCAAATGTCGTTGTCTTTCATAGATTTCATCTCATCTTCCATGATTAAATTTACTTTTGAGAATTAGAACTTTGTTTTGGCTTGATGGAAGTTGATTGGATCATCTTCCATCACTCTTATGTAAACCTCATGTTCTTGGAGAATGACGATATAGTCATCCAGAAAAACCCTTATCTTTTCTCTAGTGGATCTTCGTAATGGAATTTGTTCATGAGGTTGTGTTTTCTCATCAGGAGCAACAACTTCATTTTGGATAGGAAAGTTGTCAACATCGTCTTGATAATCCGGATTCGTTTCTTGAATAATGTCAGTAATCTGATCATTGTCAATAGTGATAGTAGGAAAAGAAACAAGTTCCTCTTCAAAGACGATGTTCTTCACCTGATCTTTCCCTCCAAACTCAACATCCTCAAAGAATTTTGCATTTCCCGTCTCAAAAAATGACCTAGTCGAGGGATCATAGAAATTATAAGCATTGGACCGTTCCAGGTATCTAACAAAATAGCAGCTTACAATTTTTGAGTCCAACTTCTTTTCACTTGGCCTGTAGAGCCTTGCTTCAGCTGGACTTATCCAAAGTTCATAAGGGGTTTTAGTTATTGCTTTACTTAGAACCCTTTTAAGGATGTATGTTGCAGTCTTTTAGTGCTTCTCTCCATAAGGATTTTGGTAGAGAAAAATGACTAATCATTCTTCTTACCGTGTCCTTGATAATAACTTAAAAGTCGCTATAGCCTTAACTGCAACTGCTTTTGCCATCGCCTACAAAGATGAATCTTTCAGCATCAATTGGTTGTCAGCTCCACAAGCAACCATGTATAGACACACTTATGTGAGTGGTAGCACCAGAATCCATCCACCAAGTGTGTTTAGGTACAGAAGCTAAATAAATTAACTTCAGAACAGACCATATTGAGAAGCGTACATTTCTTAATATGCCATGCAGGGTAACTAGATCATTCTTTATTTCATGTGTCCACCCTTCTTGCAAAAGTAACAGGTGAACTCCTTATCCTGTTTCTTTTGTACTTTATGTTGTGGTGCCCCAACTGTATCTTACTTTTTCCTTTTCCTTTTCTTGTCTTGAGGAGTGGTTGATGATTTAGTGCTTTCATTCATCTCACACTTAAGTCTTTTTTCTTCTTGCACACAATGAGATATGAGCTCATTAAGAGTCCATTTATCCTTTTTTGGGTATTGTAACTCACTTTAAATTGACCTTATTGTGCACGAAGGAAAATCAAAACCAGATGCACAAGCAAGTCCTCAGACAGCTCTAACTTTAGTGACATTGGTTTGGAAGTGAGATTAGACATTTTGTTCCTCAGACATAGCCCCTAAATGTTTCTGGAATGGAATTTTTTTTATGATTATATGACTCATGTGGTTAGAACGATCCCAATTTTTCAAGTCCCTTTTATACTCAGTGGAACTTTCATCAGTGAAAGTAGGATGCCATTTTGTCTGAAGCGCAAGGTCAAGATCCATGTGGCCGAGAACAATCATAACGTTCTCTTTCCAATTCTTGAAATTTGTACCATTAAGCACATAGATGAAATTAATGTTGGCAGATATTGTAAAAGTAGAAGTAGAAACTGAAAACAAGAGAATATATAAATCTCACAATTAATGATCATGCCATAATATATGTATGACAAATTATATAACGGTGGGTCCATTACAAGATACCTAGCACAACATTGGAATTTAGTCTTTGGACAGAAACATCAACTTGTAAGTGGTATTCTCTGTGTAGTAATCAAGTATTGATAATTAATCTATCAAACAATAAGCCTTTCTTTTGGACCAACTTATTGTCCACATGAAAAATTTATAATGTCACATATTTATTACCACAGGTATATCTGTCATTTGGTCAAACAGTGATCTTCTTTTGTGCTGATCATTGTTCGCATAAACAACAGACACACACATCTTAATTAATATTCTAAAATAAGTAAATCCATGCGATAGAGGTTACTTTGGCAACGTATTGTTTCAATTGATTTATTTTGAAATATAAGACACTTAATTCAAGGATCTGAAGATATTTTAGGGATTAAATTCAAAAATTCCAAACTTTAAGGGCCTAAGATTTTAAAATCTGAAAACTTGAAGGACCTAAGATTTAAAATTCAAAACCTTAAGGACTAAATCTTAAAATCCAAACAAGCATGTATTTTATTGGTAGACCCATCACAAAATACCTAGTACAACATTGACATTTAGTCTTTGGACAGAAATGTCAATTGTAAGTAGTACTCTCCACGCGGTAATCAAATATAGATAATAAATCTGTCAAACAATAAGTCTTTCTTTGGATCGACTTATTGTCCACATAAAATCTTTATAATTATCACATATTTACTACCACATGTACGTCTACTATTTGGCCAAACAATAACCTTTCTTTGGACCAGTTATTATTCGCATAAGTAATATATATACCCATCTTATATTACAAAATAAATAAATCAACACAATATATGTTACTTTGGCAACATATCGTATTAATATTATTCACTTCGAAATATAAGACATTTGAATCAAGAATTTGAAAATTTTTAGAGAAAAAACTTTAAGATTTAAAACTCAAAAGACCTTAGAGTTGAAATTTTAATGCTTTAGGGATTCAAAATTTAGGATTTATGAAGTTTTGGGATTGAATCATAAATTTTAAAACTTTAATGGATTTCTTTGAAGAAATTTTAAAACTTTAGGGTTAAAATTACAAAATTTAAAATTTTAGTGGCCAACTTATAAAAAATTCAACTTTAAGGGCTAAATTATTAAAATCTCATAACTATAGGGTTAGATGACTTAATATTTAAAACTTTGGGACTTAGTTTTAAATTATCATAACCTGAGGGATTTTAATAAATTAAATTTTAAACTTTAGAGACTTAATGTGCAATATAACCTAAATCTCCAAAATTGCACAAGAAACTCTTCAATCCATCTAATTCTCAACTGAAGTCCCGTTTCTAAAAGTTGTAGCTAGGGTTCGAAACCCTAGCCGTCAGCTATCGCCTCTAGATCTGATGGACAGTTGTTTCTCAACAACAGCATCTCCGTGAGCTCAAAGAATCTGCGGTCTTTGCAAAAAATAGCGGCCGCCCATTGTGCTCCTTCCAATGACACAGAGCAATGTGTTGTCGTTTTTTTCGACCGGCAATGACGCCATGCTATTCTTGCCGCTAATCTCCTTTTTCTTTTTATCTTTAATCTTTAATTTTTTAATCTGGATTTTTCTTTAACAAAACAGCCCAAATAAATTCATCATACACATAATGATTTTCACCAAAAAAAATAAAAATTTCTTATAGGCATACTCATCCAAAATCAAAACATGTATTTGCAGAATAAATAAATAAATAATAAGGCTAGATATGACATACACCTTTTTCTTCATGTGTATGGTTTGAGCATTTAATAAATTGACCAAAACAATTATCATACTGATAATTCAACATGATATTGGCTCTGATACCAATTGTTAGAAATAAAAATCTATGGTCTTTAATTATATATACATAATTAAAGAAATCATTTATCATGCCAAAATTATCAAGTGTAATAATTCAAAAGAATACATGTCTTCATTGATGTTGAAATTTAGAGGGTTTGATCTTCCGCAGTCTAATCACCTCAATAGTGTTAAATAGAATCTCTGTCTATAATAGTGTAGAAGAGAATAGCAAAAGTCGTGATTGACCCGATGACCATAACCTTATTTATTATATTCTATATACCCTAGTCTAATTAGAAGTCCATCAATCCTAATTGGACTAGGGTTTCGAACCCTAGCCGTCAGCTATCGCCTCTAGATGTTTCGAGGGCCCAATCAATAGATCACTTAATATCCCTATTAATTAAATAGCACATATAATTGTAATACAATATGTAGCCCATTATAGAGATAAAAAATCCAACACCCATAACTTTCCATAATGTCTTTTTTATCAACTAACGGTTACTTTGAATTATGGGCCACGTATAAAACCGCTTCATTACATGTGCGATGCAGTTATCACTTCATTCGCTCAAACCCTGCTCCACTTCGCCCTATCGTCCAGACCTTTGTACGTTTTGGACGATTCTTCTCTTGACAATTCGCTCAAACTCTATGTTTGTGATTCCTGGGCCTTTCTTTTAAGTCTTTATTCTGGAAATATTTTGTGTCAACAACCACACTTCTACAATCAAGGTATGGGGTGGAGAGTAGGGATGGTAGTCATTAGGGGATCGAGATTGAGATAGTAAAAAGAAAAACAAATAACAAAAACACAAGAAAAAATTCCACATAACAATAAAGACGTGGAGGAGTGTATAATACTCGAGTACAAACATTCCAAAACAGATAAGAAAAACACGAAGGAAAAAAAAGAAGATACATAATAGATTGTATGTATATATAATTGGGAAGTATATACATCCCAATATGGATCACTTTTCTTCCACGCCTCAAAAATAGCCTGGATATCTTCTGTTAAGGAGAAAGTCCCGAAGGCGAAACCCCCCCACCTGTGTCAGAGGCCCCTTGACCAGGCGGGTTGTAAATCGAGAGATGTGCACGAGTGTCAAATAGCCCGGGTATCTTGCTGCACTTTGGCAGTGTGCCTTTGACTATGTTATTCTTGATTTTATTGTTTGTACATTTTCGTGTTGAAGCAATACGAGAATCATTACTATTTAACATCGGAATAAACTAAATTGATGTATCATAATAAACGTGACATATATAGATATGTTGTTCCAAGGTACCAATTATTACTATTTAGTAGTGGCATACAATTAAATCAACACACTACAAGTAAATAAAACTATTTACAAATAAGCGCTAAAATACATGTTTATGCCGGAAGTTCAAATCGAATAGACTAATTAAATAGATGTATCATTCTATCATCTAATTTAAAATTTTAAGTTACTAAAAGAAAATAGATAAAATCGATTTTATTAAAGATATATATAGTTGTGACATGATTGGTTAGTTTGTTCAATTTGAATTAGTCACACATTTTATGTATGTGCTTAGCGTACATAAGCAGTCATATAGTTAGGTGTACTTTTCTTTTCTTTTCTTTTCTTTTATTTTTTATTTTTTATGATGTAGTGTGAGAACGTAATCTTAGTCCACATGTGCTATCCACATTTAAGAGGGTGTATTTAATTTATAAATTTAAAGATTAACATTTTTTAAATGGATAATTTTAATGAATTTTATTAATTTTATTGATTTTTATAGATTTTAACAGATTTTCATAGATTTTATTGTAAAAGATTTTCTTAGACTTTCACATACTTTTATAGATTTTCATGAACTTTTATAAATTTTTATTTTTTTCAATTAAATATCTTAAATGTAAAAATATAATGTCACATAGTTAAAAACAATTGTCGCAGAAGAAAATTTTAGTTATAATTTATTTAATTGCATTGATTTTATTAAATTCATAAAACACTTTGAATTTATAATGTTCTATTTAGGGAAATTGGCGCAAATGGTCCTTAGCGTATGCCAATAGTGCGCAAATGGTTCCCAATCTTTCATTTTTGGTGGAGTGGTCTCTAACATATCCATTTAGGTACACAATTGGTCCTTATTTGATAATAAAGATAAAAATACCCTTAATTTTAGTTAAAAAATTACAAATGAATTTATAATATTTGTAAAATGTGCAAATAAGTCTGATACATTTATTACACAATATTTAATTTAGCATATTAAATATATCACTATAGTCGTGTCAATTGAATTTTTCATAAGAGAAAAATATAAAATTAATGTACTTTAGGTATATGTAATTGTTATGTAATGTGAAAAACTTGAATAAAAATTAAGTTAAATAAATAAATAAATAGCGTATATAATTTTATGACATTGAACCAATCTTATTATATTTTTTTAACATAAAAATACAAACAGAAATTAATTTACACATTTTGTGTTCTTTATTTTTTAACGATAATAAAACGGTAAATTAAAATATGAAGAATAAAATTTGAGCTCTAATATTTGTAGTTAATAAACGAATAGCTCAATGAAATAATAATATTTGAGTATCAAGTTTATAACACAATTATTTTTTTTTATGTTGTAATAATAAAATTAAAGTTTAAATTTTAATGATTACTTAATAATAATAAAATAATTTTAATTAACACGTTTGTTAATAATTATGTGCTTCAATTTTAGTTATTTTATAATTGTTCGTAAAATATGCAAAATAATTTAGTATATTATCAATTTGTTAATTTCTTTTAATTTTTTATAATAAATAAAAATATCAAATCTATTTGTACTTTTTGCAAAGGTTGAGAATCCAATTGAAAAATTTTCTAAATAAAAATAAGAGCATATTTATCTTTTTATCAAATAAGGACCAACTACGCACCAAAATACATAGGTTAGGGACTATTGCGCTAAAAAATAAAGGTTATGGACTATTTGCCCCAATTTCTATTCTATTTATTTAGTACAAGTAAACTATGTCAAAAGTCAATGACATAAATTGTTAGCTTACTTTTTTTTCTTTTGGGTATAACTGTGAACTTTCAAATGGCTTATAGATAAATGCAAATAAATATGGATGCGATGCTTTTAAAAATATTTTCCTACAATTGATTTTTTTATCCAGTTAATAATCTCACTTATTACTTTTAATAATCTATATATAATATATCATTACAAGTTACCTCAATTACATAACGTAAATAATCAAAAATACCAAATTTTTAAAAACAATTCATACTATTCTATATAAAAAAAGAAATCATCGATCAATATTATCAACCTGCCAACATTACTCCTCATCATACCAGTAGCTATAGTAACCCTCCACTCATTAACATTCCCACTTTGTTGTTCTCGACTCTCATATAATGGTCCAAAGTTGTCCCCTTAATCATCTAACACTGATGAAGATGATGAAACTTCACTATCTAGTTCAACTGAAACTCATTGAAATATTTTAATATACAGACTCAAAGTAACACAAATAATTGAAACCATATCAAAACAATTTTATGAAGAAAAAAAAAAAGACACATATACTCATCAAGATAAATAAAAAAAATAAGAATAAAAATAAAGTAATAAAAAATTAATTTTTAACCTAATGAAATTCATTAATAAATTACAAGCAACCATTATATAAGAATTGAATTATAAATTTATCTTGTTTTTAATGAGAAATAGAAAAACGACGAAAAATAAGATCGAGAAAAAAAATATTATGGGAATATTGAAGAAAGATTACACTGAAGTGAGAAAAAAATATATAATCTTTTTTTTTTTCTATAAAAAAAGTTGGTCATTAATCATTTGTCCAGAGTTCGTGGAACAAAAGATAGAAAGAGAGAAAATTAGTTAGGAGAATATTGAAAAGAGAAAGAAATATCACATTGAATGTAAAGAATAAAAGTATTTTTTTTGAAGTCCTTCAAAGTCTTAGGGATGAATATGGGATAAATAGTTATATATTTTAGGAAAATTGGCAGAAATAGTCCATAACGTATGACAATATTGCGCCAATGGTCCCTAACCTTTCATTTTTGGTGGAGTGGTCACTAACCTATCCATTTAGGTGCACAATTGGTCCTTTTGGACAGATTCCGTTTAAAACCTATCCATTTAAGTGCGCAGATAGTCCATCTCAATTTTTTTGTCTTTATTGGTGGGGTAAAATTGTCAAGTTACATTTCTTTTCTTTCTTTCAACCTAGGAAAATTGGCGCAAACATGGTCCATAACCTTTACCCTTAGTGTGGTAATGGTCCATAACTTTTGTTTTTTTGATGCAACAGTCCATAACTTATATGTTTTGATGCGCAATTGGTCTTTATTTGATCAAAAATACCCTTAGTTTTAATTAAAGAAAATTACAATTGGATTTGTAACATTTGTTAAATAATATTTAATTGAGAATATTAAATATATAATAAAATGGCGTATATAATTTTATGACATTGAACAATCTTATTATGTTTTATTAACATAAAAATACTAACACAAAATTAATTTACCCATTATGTGTTCTTTATTTTTGAACGATAAATTAAAATATGAATAACACAATTTGAGCTCTAATATTTATATTTAATAAATGAATAGCTCAATTAAATAAAAATATTTGAGTATTAAGTTTGAAACAAAGTTACTTTTCTTTTTATGTTGTAACGATAAAATTAAAGTTTGAATTTTAAATAATATGATTACTTAATAATAATAAAATAATTTTAATGAGCATATTTGTTAATAATTATGAGCTTCAATTTTAGTTAATTTATAATAGTTCATAAAATATACAAAATAATTTAGAATATTATCAATTTGTTAGTTTCTTTTAATTTTTTATAAAAAAAAATTAAAGTATTGGATGTATTTTACTTTTTGCAAAGGTTAGGGATCTAATTGAAAATTTATTTCGTTAAATAGAAGGGCATATTTGTCTTTTTTATCAAATAAAGACCAATTACGCACCAAAATACATAGGTTGTGGATTGCTGCGCAAAAAAATAAAAGTTAGGGACTATTTCCACACTAAGGGCAAAAGTTAGGGACCATTTGTGGCAATTTTCCTAGGTTGAAAGAAAGAAAATAAATGTAACTTAAGAATTTTACCCCTACCAATACACACACAAAAAATGAAAAGGCCCATTTGCGCACCTAAATGGATAAGTTTTAAACAAAATCAATCCAAAATGACCAATTGTGCACCTAAATAGATAGGTTATGGAGTACTCCACCAAAAATGAAAGGTTAGGGACCATTTATACAATATTATCATACGTCAGGGACCATTTGCGCCAATTTTCCTATATTTTATTTATTCATTGTACTTTAAAGTTAGTACATAGAAAATCCTATAAAAAGTTATTAAATATTATTGGCATTTTGAATACCCCTAAATTTTGTAGAGTTTTAAAAGTTTGAAATGAATAATGTATGATTTTTAAAGACTTTTTAAAAGTCTTTAAAAATTTAGGATAATTAGCACAAAATGTCCCTACCTTTTGACGTCATTGTGCAAATCGTCCATTCCTTTGAAATTTTGGTATTTTCACCCCCATCTATACCATTTCTTGCGCAAAACATCATTTCCGTTCAATTCCATCCATTTCCTGCCGTTATATCATTTCTATAACACAATTCGTGACATCTCATTTCTATAACACGATTCGTGACACCAATTAAGAGTATTTCTGTCCACATACATCATATTGTTCTAACCAAATAACAGAACACAAACAAACGCAAGTAACTGGAAGTTACCCATTTTCTTCTATATTTCGCCTACCAAGTCATCTTCTTCCGACCGTGCATTGTGCAAATCGTCCTTAACCATCTGTTGGTGAGTTCGAAACGTCCTTTGTTTGCTTCATTACATTTACAATTCTTGGATTTGTTGTTTGCGTGGTGTAAGGGTTTTTGCGCTTTTGTATTTCGGTTATCCTAATGGAAATTTTTTCCATTTTTAGTTTTGTGTTACAGATATCATATATAATCTTCTTCTACAAAATGAAATGCTACCTCCAATAATTAGACAGCCCGAAGATAATCTACCCACTTACCGTGAGTTTTTCTTTAATACCATGGTTATTTAGTCTGTGACTTTTTGTTGTGATCACAATGATTTTGATTTGTGTTTATTATTGGGTACAATGATATGTGTAAACGATTGAGAGACAGTCATTTGAAATTGGGGTTTTTGCATATTTATTGATTGGGTATGTAATTGGCCAATTATGAGTGTTTGCAGGCGAAAATACAGAGTATTTCACCATTGAAGTCCATCATGGAAGCAGATTTTATGATAATCCAAACAATGTGGCATACGAAGGAGGAGTAATGCTATATTTGGATTTCCTCCATCATGCATGGTTCACAAGAGACAACTTAACGATGTTCTTACGGACATCTCATTAGAGTTTTATTATAGAAGGCCTAAAATGAGTTTGGGAATGGGGTTAAGTAGATTGGAGAGTGAAGCTGATGTTAGGCAGATGCTACAAGATAGGGATAAGAGTAGAGTGGTAGAGGTTCATATAGTACATGCAGTACAATCTCATGCAATGCCACTCGTTCCAAATAAGGAAGTTCCTACCATAGTTAATGAACAAGCATTTGAAGGTTGTTATACTCTTGTTCAAGGGGCTTGATGATCATGGATTATGTGGATGACATCTAAAAAATGAGGCATACATGAGGACGTATACTCCGTCAATTTCTCCCATAACGGGACCAAAGTCGTGGCCTAACCCAGGTCTCAACCCTCTCAGTCCATCCATGTACACAAAAAGAGCTGGGAAGCCTAAAAAGTCTAGAAGAAATGAGGCCAATGAAGAGGTAACATCTAGCCAAGCAAAGAGTGCAAGAAAGTCTTCACGCAATACAACATCTGCAGAGAGCAATGCAGGCACTGGGACTGTTCCAGGAAGATGAACGGGGCTGGTAATGACATGTACAAACTCTGGTGAACGAGGCCTCAACAAGAGGAGATGCAAATGGGCACCACCATCAGCGCCAAATTAGCAACTGATAAATCTAGAAATTTTTTTGTTGTTATCCTTTTGCACATTTGTTCTTGTTAGTCTTTTGAACAAATCGTTGTTTTTGAATAGTTTGGACCATTCATGCACATGTTTGTTTCGACAATGATGTATTTTGACAATAGATCGTATTTTGAAAATTGTGTTTGTACTGATTGTTGTTTATTGTCATGCTGTTTGTCCATAATTTTAGGATGTTCACCACAAATATCTTGGAATAGTAAGGACGTTAAATGCATTTAACAAACGAAGATAGAGATGTTTTGCACTAAACATAAACAAAGGTAGGGACAATTTGTACATTTCTATTTAAAGGTAGGGATATTTTCCACAACGACAATTACACATCATAATTGGTACATATCAGTACCAATGAAGCAACTCCCAACACAACATTCTACACCACTGAACCATGCTTCTAATTTAGGCAATATTACAACATGATTCTTACATGTGTACCCACATCACTACAAGCCCACAAACAAAACTAAAAAACCAGCTCGAACATAGCACGTCTTCATCTCTAGTTGCAAATGAAGCACATGTTGTTCACATTCATTCCTTGATCCAACCAGTCCAGGTATTATATCTACAGATCTTGGATATATGGGTGGGTTGCACCATGAGAAATAGCCACAACTTCCATTTTGCTGTACGAAGTACCCATTTTAGAACAAAATACCACATCAAAAACATCAAAATGTAACTATACATTTCAACTTACGATTACTAACCCGACAACGTTGACATGTGAAGAATCGTATGCTAGGATTTGCTTGTGTCCACGAAGTCTTTATCTTAATTTGGAGTCCGCATCTGCACAATCGGTTTGTAATTACTCTTGCTGAAAAATGATATGATTTTTACCTATTTTATATATGAATTTCCACAACTATTAATGACTATGAACAGTAAGGCGAGAGGATGAATGAAATATGTAGGTGGATAGAAATACTCTTAATTGGTGTCACGAATCGTGTTATGGAAATGAGATAACGACATGAAATGGATGGAATTGGACGAAAAGAACGTTTTGCGCAAGAAATGGTATAGGTGATGGTGAAAATGCTAAAATTTCAAAGGTAGAACGATTTGCACAATAACTTCAATAGGTCGGGACATTTTGTGTTAATTACCCAAAAATTTATATTAAATACCTCAATATTTTTATGGAGTTTAAAATTTGTCTTAAATACATTTAGACTGAGAAAATTCTATTAAAGTTTTTAAAAGTCTTAATTAAAAACACCCCCAGTAAATACTTTTTTTCTTTTTTTAATTTTTATGTCATTGTTTGTCTAAGTTTAAATTATAATTTAATCAGGGAAAATAGGTCAAACATATTTTTTATCTACATATTTCGTAGGATTCATAATTTACTACACACTTATTACCCACATATTCTATATAACCCACAACTTATAAACATTTAAAAATTAATTTCAACACTACCAAAGATTGGATTTTGGCATAAATGGTCCCTAACTTCTACTCCCAATACAGAAATGGTCCATAACGTTTATTTTTTGTACTGAAATCCCTATCCTATGTGTTTTATTGCGCAATTTGTCCTTATTTGATATAAAAGACTAATATATCCTTACTTTTAATAAGAGAAAATTATTGCGTAATTTGTCCTTATTTGATATAAAAGACTAATATATCCTTACTTTTAATAAGAGAAAATTGTTGTTGGATTGCTAACCTTTACAAAAAGTGTGAATGTATCGAATACTTTTATTTTTATAGAAAAATTAAAGAAAACTAACGAATTTTTTTTTTTTTTTGAATTAACACTTTATTGACCAAATTAATAATATACTAAATTGTTTTGTATATTTTATGAATTATTATAAAATAAATACAATTTGAGCTCATAATTATTAATAAAAATATCAAATTAAATTATTATTTTTATCATTAAGTAATTACATTGTTTAAAATTAAAATTTTATTTTATCGTTATAACAAAAAAAAAAAAATAACTATGTCGCAAACTTGATGCTCAAATACTTCTATTTAATTGAACTATTCGTTTATTAACTACAAATAATAAAGATCCAATTGTGTTTTTTACAATTTTATTTATCGTTGTATTATCGTTCAAAAATAAACATCACATATTGTGTTAATTAATTTTTATTAGTATTTTATGTTAAATAAAAATAAAATAAGATTGGTTCAATGACATAAAATTATATGAGTCATTTTGTGATTTATTTAACTTCATTTTTTTCAATTTTTTCACATCACATAGAAATTACATATACTTAAAGCACAATAATTTTATATTTTTATCTTAAAATAATTAATTGACACGATTATAATGATATATTTAGTATGCAAAATTAAATATTATTCAATAATGTACCATACTCATTTACATATTTTGCAAATATTAGGAATCATAATGTAATTTTTTCTAAGTAAAAGTAAGAACACATTTGTCATTTTCATCAAATAAGAATGAATTGCGTATCAAAACAAATAAATTATAGGCTTGTGTCAAAAAATAAACATTAGGAATAATTTTTGCACTAAGTACAAAAGTTAGAGACTATTTGCTTCAAATTTCCTACCAAAGGTTAATATTTTTATGTCATACTATTTTATTGTCATTTTATTTGTGTGTATAATTAACTTCAAAGACATTTTATATATTTTAAAGTAATAATTTAATTAGTTCTAATTAATTTTATAACCTTTTTCGTGTTAGTTGTGCATTAAAGTGGAATTATTGTGAAAGAGATTTTGGTTCGTTGTTTTGAGGTGGCCCAAGGAAGACAAGACAAGTTCAGCAGGATCAAATATGTTGGGCTTGTTAAATTAGGATTCATATTGGGTTTAGTGATCTCCCACTCATAGTTGGAATCTTTCCACAAGTACCTTACTTTAAAACAAGAATTTCGAAAATATATTTGTGTCAAATTTTCTTAAATGGTAACAATAACCTCTTCAACGAGTGAAAAAACATAACCAAAAATAATCCAAAAAATGTGGTATCAATTAAAAAAAAAATAGAATTTATTATATCAATTCTAGCATTCATCTTTAACTTGTTATTTTGAATTCAATAGTTTTCAATCCGAAAGATACCTTGCAAAGTTTACTGTGAATACTTCAAAACGCAACGGCATCAATAACTTACCTCAACAAGTGA
This sequence comes from Forsythia suspensa, assembly GCA_023638005.1. NCBI lineage: Eukaryota > Viridiplantae > Streptophyta > Magnoliopsida > Lamiales > Oleaceae > Forsythia > Forsythia suspensa. The sequence goes on from CM042667.1 coordinate 38,731,726, forward strand.
AGAACATAGTCCAAAAATAAACCGAAAGAGGTGACGTCGAAATGATAATTAGAAGATAAAAAATAAAATTATTAAATTTAATTTCGAATAGCCATCTTTGGCTCTTTTTTGAACTCACCGTTCGATGTTTTTTCGTTATAAAAGATGCGCCAATAGAAACTATTGACCCCCCCAAAAAATTCCTAACTTTGCCACTGATCTACTACGATTGATGAATCCAATTCTTTGCAACCCACCACCACTAGATCTCGTGGATTCACGACTGGGATGACTACAAGAGAATCCCACACTACAATCAACATCGTGAAAAAATGTGCCAGTTAATTCTCCTTGCATTCAAGATCTCTTAATGCTTGAAATAATTGGCCATTATTTGTCATTGATTTTTGGATTGTAATGAACCGAGAGCTAAGTTATTAATCTAGACCACGTAGTAAGATCGGTAATTAGATAAAAGGTAGAGATACGCTTTTATTATTGTCGCAGTCTTAACTTGAATCCTGAGGAGATTTAATGCATTTAATTAAGGATCATTCTTACTTCATATGTTGAATTAATTAGATATAAATAATTTGAACTCGAAGACGTAAATTATGTTAAATTCGTGAATTCGACCGTATACAACAATAGGAAGAAATCTTGAGAGGAGAAATTAGAAATGACAACTATGGTGAACTCGTGAATTCAAACGCTTTAATAACCATTATTTTCTAAATTCTTAATTTTTGCTTTCATTTCAATTAATACATTGTTTTCTAAAATTCATAATTTTAGTTTAAATCTTCAAATCAATTTATTTTAAAGTGTTTTAAATAGATCAGGATTAAAATTAATTTAACTAGTATATAAATAAGATAGTGTTTGTGAGAACGATAATCCGGACTCAATAGGTCTACTTTATTATTTGTTTACGATATTGTACACTTGTAATTACACATATTTCTCACAACAAGTTTTTGGCGCCGTTGCCGGGGACTATTCTTATTTTTTATTAGTTTAGATTAATTGTTAGTGTTAGTTTAATTTTTATTTTATTTTATTTTGTTATTTAATTGTTTTTTTTTATACTTTTTATTTTTCTTCTTAGTTTTGTTACTATAGAAAGGTGTTTGTTGCATGATCCGTACACAAGGCAGCAATCTTGAAACTTTCGATTCTGAGATTAAATGTACTTTGAGATGAAGACGCAGAAAACACAACCAAAAACAGAAAGATCAGCAACAAATTAAAATGACAGATGCACATGTAAGAAGAGAAGCTAAACAAGTGGCTGCAAGAGCGACCTCTGTAAAAGCAATCCAATTGGCATCTCTGCAAATTCAATAACATGAAGAAGAAGAAGATGATGATGGAAACATGCTAATGGCTCAGTTCTTAACTCCAGCAGCAACTCCTGATCGTTCAAGCATAGTCTACCCAGCTTTTGGTCGGAACGACTTTCAATTAAGGGCCGATAATCTCTTTAGCAATAACCTGCAGTTCTATGAAAAGGCTAATGAAAACCCGAATACTCATCTCTCTAGATTCCTACGGATGTGCTGTAACTTTCAATTTGAATGAGTGAATGAAGATGTCATCAGACTTCGGTTATTTTCCTATACATTGAGGGATAAGGCTCTAGAATGGTTAGACTCAGAACCACATGCTAGTATCACCATCTATGATAACTTAGCTAGAAAATTCTGCAATAAGTATTTTTCACTAACTAAAGTAGCAAAGATGAAGCTAGAAATTTCTACTTTTCAGCAACTAGATGAAGAAAAGTATCATGAAGCTTGGGACAGATTCAAGGAGTTGCTCAGAAAATTTCCAAACCATGGCATTAAAAATGGCTAACAAGCTCAATATTTTTATTCTGGACTATCTCCTAAGTCCAAATTAACAATGGACTCCTCTGCAAACGAGTCCATTGTGAATAAAAATGTCAACGAAGTATGGGATCTATACGAGGTGATTGCAAATACACATATCATGTTTTCATCTGATCGTGCCACTCCAAGAAAAGTAGCAGGTATAAATGAGATTGACAATCAATCAGCTACTAATGCATAACTTGCTGTATTGACAAAGCAGGTAGAGCTCTTGGTCAGAACACAAACGCACGGAGTGAATGCACTCCAAGCAACCATCATGTGCAAAACTATGGGGCTAACCACTCGACATCAGATTGTATGTTATTGGTCTCTCCAGAACATGTCAATTTTGTATAGAATAATACACATCAACAGTATAATCTATATTCACAAACATACAATCCAAGTTGGAAGCAACACCCAAATTTTAGGTGGTTTGAGAATCAACAAAGTGACAATGCCTATAATGCTCAGCAAGAAAGACGACCAAGTTTGGAAGATATATTTCAACAGTATATGTAGAAAATTGATAAAGTATTGGAGTGGTTGGACACAAACTGTCAAAATCAATAAACGTCTATCAGAAAATTAGAGACTCAGATTGGCCAATTAGCCCTACAATTGTAAGATATGAAACCAGGCACTTTGCCTAGCAATACAATGACAAATCCAAAAGAACATGTAAATGCAATCACTATTAGGAGCGGGGTACAACTGCCAGAAATTCACGTGAAAAGACCAGAGAAACATGACAAATTGTTGGTAGTTGAAGAAGAAGAAACTGGACAACAACATGCGAAATCAAAAGAAGACGTTTCAAAGGAATCTGCTGAATCATTAAAAGTGAGGGCGCCAATTCCTGTCAAAACTTATGTGATACTAATTCCATTTCCTTAGAGGTTGTAGAAGCACAGGCTCGACAAGCAGTTTGAAAAATTTCTTAAATTTTTCAAGAATCTGTACATCAACATTTCTTTTGCCAAAGCGTTAGCCCAGATGCCATTATATTTAAAATTTATGAAAGAAATGTTGTCCAAGAAGAGAAAACTAGATGAAAACGAGACAATAGCTTTAACTGAGGAGTGTAGCGCTATTCTACTAAATAAGTTGCCTCCGAAGTTAAAAGATCTAAGGAGTTTTAAACTACCTTGTACAATTGGAAAATTTTATAATTTTAATACTTTATGTGATTTAGGTGCAAGTATAAATTTGATGCCCCTTCTGAGAAGATTAGATTTGGGAGAGGTTAAAGCAATAACTATGTCTCTACAGCTTGCTGATAGATCAATCAAGTACCCACGGGATGTGGTTGAGGACGTGCTCATCAAGGTAGATAAGTTTTTCTTTCAGGTTGACTTTATTGTTCTTGATATCGAAGAGGACCGAAATATGCCAGTCATATTGGGTCAACCATTCTTAGCGACGAGTCAAGCCCTTATTGACGTTGAAAAATGTGAGTTAATCTTGAGGTTACATGATAATGAATCAGCAATATTCAGTATGTACACCATACCCGAGCAACCAGTCGGTCTCGAAGAGTGTTTTAGAGTTGATGAAGTGGTGAAAATTGGTCAAGAAAACTGAAAATCGGATACAAGTGTTACGAATTCAATTACAATTTTCTCTAATTAAAACTAAAAGTGTATTTGTCTTTCTCATCAAATAATAATAAATTATACACCAAAACACATATGTTATAGATTTTTGTGTCAAAATATAACTGTTAGGGACCATTTCACACTGAGAGCAAAAGTTAATGACCATTTGCTCCAATTTTCCAATAAATAAACTACACTACATATTTTTCGGTACCTTTTCACCTCTCTTTTTAGCTAATTCTATTTATTTCAAGGTATTAACTTCCGAAAAAAAAAAAAAAAAAAGAAAAGAAAAGAAAAGAAAAATCTAACATTACAAAGTAATTTAGAAGAAAGCAAAAAACTGAAAAATTTGATGAATAAGAACATTAGGTGGTAAAATTGGCTCAGCCTGCATATAGCTCGGATTTTAGGTTGGGCTGGCCTTGGCCCAAACGAAATCGGGCCTATATGGTCCCAGGCACGACTAGCCCGCCCGTATTTTTTTATTTTTTATTTTATTTACTTTTTTGCTCCCTAACACTATCACTCACAAATTTTGTAAATAGCTCCAATATAAATCAAATAATATAAATCTAAAATGGTATAAGCTCAAGTCTCTAATTTAAGTTGTCTTTTTTTGAAACATTAGTCCAAAAATCTCAAGTTCCAACATAAAAGTGTTTAGATTTAATTAAAATTTAATTTAATTCAAGTTTCAATCCAAATTATGTTTAGTGTGACAAGTAATTATTTATTTTAAATTACTTATAAATAAACTTTTTAATTTAAGCCAAACATGCTTCTATCTCAAAGAAATAAATGTGTCAAGAAATAGTTTACATTTTTAAACATGCTTATATCTATTTAGAGTAAGCATTTTTTTATTTTTCAAAATTTTTGAGTGAAGTGATGATACTTCATATAAAATAAAGAAGAGTTGTGTTTTAGTGGTTGTATCTCCATAGAAGAGTACTGTCCTTTGGACGAAGGATTGTATTTGGAGGATGCGTTAAACATGCTTATATCTATTTATATTTTTAAAAAAATATGTCAAAAAATAGTTGACAATTAATCAAAAAAAATTATTATTTTGAAAGAAACTTGATATTTATCTATTGACAAATACATGAGAATTCAATTTTATAAATTAATCTTTTTAAAAATATCAAAATATATATTGTCTAAATTTATCTAAGATTGTATTTAAGGCAATGTATTAAATTGTATAAAAAAAAAAATTTAAAAAAGAAAAAAAAAATAAAATTAAGGTCAATCTGGCCCAATGAACTAGGCTGGGGTGGGCCATAAATTTTACAGCCTCACAAACCGGGAAATTTGGTGGCCCAATCTAGTTTTAAGTGTAACCACCTGCTACTGGTGGGCCTGGCCGACCCAACATGGTCCATTTGCTAGCTCTAAACATTATATATTTCGAATTTGTTGTATCTAAAATAATTTTGACCTTGATTATTATTTGTCGATGATGTCCTAATGATTGATCTCTCTTCACAATGGCGCATAGGCATTACGATTGATTGAAAATTTATCTTCTAATCTATTAAAGATATGTAAGAAATCCTACAATTCCCCCACCTTTTCCACCAAATGGAGTGACCTCGCTGCAAGTATGGTGAAAATTCAATGACCTAGTCGCAAGTAAGGTGAAAGTTTAGTGACCTCCAATGCAATTTTAGATGAGCTGATGTGAAAAATTGGCCAACACATTGGCACGTTGTTAGGTTTGGCAGACATGTCAATAGACTCATTGATGGAATTCAAATGGAATCATCTGATTGCTCGTAAATTGAAGGATGGTGGCTCAATTGCATCAAATTAAAGTTTAGGGACCAAGCTACAAGTATTGTGAAAGTACAACGACCTCTGGTGCAATTTATTCTATTGAACTGATAAGACAAGATAAGATAATAAAAAGAAATTGTTGCTCCCAGGGGCATAGACAAGTTGGTAAGGTCTGAAGTGACGTGGGGAGAAATCTTCCAACAACACATTTTCGATTTCCGTGTGGAACAGATTTTTACTGAAATATTGTATGGGTATATCTTGGGGGTTGGCATGTTGGCTCTCTCCCTCAGGTCCCTGCCACTCGTGCACATCCTTCGATTTACAACTTGTTTGGTTAAGGACTTCTGACACAAGTGGAGAGCTTCGCCTTCAAAACTTTCTCCTTATTAAAAGAAATTGTCAATGAGTATGACTCTCTTATTCAATTGTGTCAATCATATTCGATGTTACATCTAACATTTTGACATTGACAATCTTACATTCATTGAGATTCTAAGAATTCACTTGAAAATTATATAGAATCAAGGGTCAAAGAATCAAGTTGGTAGGTACGTAGTTGTAATAGTTTCTACATTTTCAATTTTGGCATTTTATCAAAAAATATTCAAAATTTTAATGTATAGTACTCGGTATGGTTCAGTTTGATCTGATTCCAATAGCAACATAAACGAATACCAATGAGAATTTTACATAATAAATCGTTAGTTCCATTTATAGTGATGGAATCGAGGTTCTCGTTCAATTCATTCTAATTAGTTTTATGTTTCAGGAAAAATTATAAAGTGTAAATTGTTGTGTAAAATTTCTTATTTCACTTTCATACAAAATAAGCAACAAAAGTGTTGATTATTTAGAATATATATTATATTCAAGTGAATTTATATAATATAATATCAAGATTATAAGAAAAATAATTTTAGAATGGAATATTGAATTAGAACATTGTAGTTCTCAATTTTAAGAACTAAAACTTGTGATTGAGTTTTTTTAATTAAATTTTGATATTGATGAAATGTGTGGTTAAAAAATTAATAAAAATTGTGGGTTCTATAAAATATATGGTTAAAAGTAATTGTTAACTTTTAACTAAAACTTTTTAGTAGATTAAAATTTGGATTTGTTTGTTAATATTTAAATTATAATTTAAGTTGGTCAAACATACTTTTCATCCACACACTTTGTAGGACTTACTACTTATTATCTATTTATTATCAACACATTATATAAGACTCACAACTTATAAATACTTAAAAAATAATTTTAACACCATCAAACATGCTAAACAAACACTAAAATCAGTTAAAAAAATTTAATCCAATTCTAATACTTTAAGATAAAAATGCCTGGCCGTATCAATGTACTCACTATTCTAAAAGGCTCGTCTAGATGTGAGGCATGTCTTCCACATCTCTTTCTTATTTAAGTTTGAAAAGTTTGAAACTCGATTTTCATATTTAACCACGTTTTATGTTTTTTAAAATACTATGTACTATAGAATGCGTAGGTGAAAGTGCCATCAGTAGCCCTATTATTGTCTGTAGGCTTTGCTTTCGTCATTATGAGTCTATATCTGTTTTCTCAATTGTGTGTCTCTTTTGGCTGTTCAATCAATAAAAAATGTACATATTATCAAATAAATACAATTATTTAATGTGTTCGCACTTACTATCAAAATTAACTTGTATTTATATAATAATATGTACATTTTTTAGTAAAAAAGACACACAATTTGTACAGCACATCTTGACTCCTTTATCATATACAGACAAGTCACAAGTTGGATAAAACAATTCATGCTCAAACAATAAACAAAAATGTCCTCTGCATCAATTAATATAAGCCCCTACACTATCTAGCAGGGTGAAGTATCAAATCTTATGGGATTTGACCATTCAGAATGCCTTGTGTTTTACAAACATCCACGTCTTTTAAAACTAAGAATTTTGTTTGTTGTTTGTACTAGTAATGATATCTTGACACCAATTTTGTGAAAGTGAGATGTCTTGATCTAATGCTCTCAATAGACATTGTTATAATACTCACCGAAATACATTTGTCATCACATTATTGGATGAGTGTCTTGGTGGGCATTATAACAATGCCCACCGAGGGCATTAGATCCAAATTCGTGAGATCAATATTACATTGTTCAATAATTACAAATTTTAAACTATTTGTTTCTAGATTAAAATTTATTAAAAAATTGTGATCAAAAGTTAATAATTAATTTTAATCATACATTTAATGGGACCCACAATTTTTATTACATTTCAATCACACGTATTATCGATTTTTTATTAAAATTTATTAAAAAATTCTCTCAAATAAGTTCGTTGTGTAGTAAGATTCTATGCGATATTAGATTCTACTGGAATTGTTCAAAGGAATCAAGCAATCAAAATTAAGATAGAAACAATAACAACAAGAATAAATATGAAAATGTAAAGTCAAAATATTTGACATTTCAGTTTTTAAATCACTACTTGTTTACTATGCAATTCTTCGAGTCTTCTTGATTTTCTATGGGCAGTGGCAAGACAGTCATTTAAAAGTTAGATACACATATGTTCATTAACAAATTGTAGAAATCTGTAGTGGTAAATGGTATGGTGTGGGCGGTGGGCTGGGATTGTGGGGAAAAATCTTTTTTTATCTCTCTCTATTTTTGTTTCTTTTTCCAATTGTTTGAAAAATAATTAAATATAAAGAGACTTTTTATCTTTGTTAAGTTGGTCAAATTTCGATTATGTTTTTGACTTTTGGTCAACTAACGGATATTTGATCGAAATATGTCAGACTCTAAACGTTGTTTTCGGTACATATATTGAGAGACGTAAGTGTTAAAATTACAAAGTTTGAGATTTGACTACATATTTTTTATTATTTTAAGCGTAGAATTGTAAAAATAAAGGGTTAATTGCACTAATGGTCTCCATTCTTTCAGGTTTGTAACGATTTCATCCCCATTCTTTTTTTTTTAGCAGATATCATCTTCATTCTTCAATTTATTCTCACAGAGGGTCCCCAAATCACTATTTTTCACTATTCTGACAATTTTACCCATTGACTTAAATAAATTAAAATAATAGAAAAAAATACAATGAAAACATTGCAATTAGGCCCTTAATCTTTTCAAAAGTACAAATAAATTTTAAACTATTTTATTTTATACAGATAGGTGTTCTTCTCCCCCCAAAAAAATCATCTTTTTCCACCCACCCCACCCTACCCTAAATGGCGTGTTGGAAACTTGCCAACCTTCACAAATTTGTCAAAGTTTCACAAAATCCTCCAAACCTTCTGCAGATTTGTCCAAGCTTCCACTTTGTACACTATCGAGTTCGGCCCTAATTCTCCGCTTCCTCCTTGTGATTCTTCTCCACCGCCAAGCACTTGTCGGGTCCATTGTGCCCAATAAGCACCGATCACGTGAGATGTGGACACCCCTCTTCCCACCGCCACATACAAATGCTTTTGTCGTCGTGAGCACTCAACAATGTGTTTCCATCCACCGCCATACACGGGACAACCGATCTGTGTCCCCTCAAAGACTCTGCCAGTAGGACATGAAGTGCTTTTCCACCGTCACTGACCATCTCAACCATCACTTGGCGGCTGCGAGAGCGACCTCGACCCGCCGCCCGCGATGGCGGCCGCCTGCTGCTATAGCATGGTTGTTTGCGTCCAACGCCTCAACATAAGAACTTGTCAAATGGTCTTCTTCTTCATTTTTTTATGCAATGCTAGGTGATGATTTATGAGTCCCGATTTACTCTTCTTCTTCTCCGGCGCAGGCGATGATGAAGATACCGACGTTGACGTTTTGGAACCCAGAAGAGATTGGAACCATTTGGTGGTCTTACCCATGCCTCATTATAGCAAGTTTGAACATTTTCTTGAAAAAACATTTAGATAGAGCAGATAGAGATATAAAGTGAGAGAGAATGATTCTTGTAAAGAACGACTTGCCATTGTTGTGGTGGGGTTGGAAGTTGGGACCGGGAGTTTGAAAGGAGGCGACAAATGACAAGTAAGAAATTGGTCCAATTTGTATTGAAAAATCTTATTTTGTACTTTTTTTTCTTGTTTGTGATGATGCTTGTGATTATGCTTCTGGTTGTTAAATTCTTTATTTGGATGTTGGAGAAGAACACTAATTTAAATAAAATAAAATTGTTTAGAATTTATTTGTAGTTTTGTAAAGGTTAAGGGCCCAATTGCAATATTTTCATTGTATTTTTTTTTCTATTATTTTAATTTATTTAAGTCAAAGGGTAAAAGTGTCATAGAATAGTCAGAATAGTGAAAAATAGTGATTTAGGGACCCTCTGTGAGAATAAATAGAAGAATGAGGATGATATCTGCTAAAAAAAAGAATGAGGATGAAATCGTTACAAACCTGAAAGAATGGGGACCATTAGTGTAATTAACCCAAAAATAAAAGATTCAAGATTTATTTATATTTTTATGCAGGTTGAGGATTCTAACTCTAATTTTTTCCATTTTATTTCCTATTTTAGTTTATAGTACATTAACAATTCCCATCCTTTCAATTTTTTCATTTTATTTCCTAATTTAGTTAACATATTTACTTGTTAGGTGTATGTTTGGTAGACTTTAGAACTGGTTTTTTTATGAGATTTTGAAAAAAGTCAGTGAGATATGTAGTTGAAAAATTGATAAAAGTTGTAGGTCTGGTTAAAAATAAGTTTGAAAAAAAAATAATTTAAAAAAACTCTAATTTGGCTCTAAATATTCTAAAGACTTTAGTTAACGAGAAAGACGAGCACACTTACAAATAATGCTGATTTCTTACCCATTTATAATGTCTCACATTGCGATGTGGCATCACATGATTGATAAAAATAATGAGTGTGAGACTATGAACTACCAATCATGTGATGCCACTTCAGCGTGGGCATTATAAGTGGGTAGGAGATCAGCCTACCCTTACAAATACGTTAATTCTGAAAATATATGAGAATGTAAGAAATTAATAATTCGCTGATTCACTACATAATACAAAATAATTGAAATAAATCTCAAATTTTATTTTATTCAATAATCAACAATCTAAGTGCCAATTTGATTTTGCTAAAAATCAGATTTTTTGTAAGTTTTGATAAAAATTGATAATATGAGTGGTTAAATTAATAATTGACTTTGACTTCAATTTATTATCAAAATTTTAAACAAAATCAAACAAGGGCTAAAACCATAACTTGTGCCGCCATTGTTTTAACAAAAAACCGCATCGAAAAATTGAGGTTGAGCTCTCTAATCTTTTGTGTGGTGTGGTTATAAGTCTTCAACCTTCAAAAATGAGATTATGAGTCCTCAATTTATTATAATATGTGAATCTGGACCCTCATGTGACAGAACCCTTCAATGTAGATGTTAAAATCACATGCAATTTTGAATTGAATTAGTGAGAAATGTTAAGTAATTTGATGATTTTATCTTCTAACTTTGAGTCACGTATTGGAGATTTAAAATGACAATATTTACACTAAATTAAATAAAAATCCACTCAATTCGTAAATATATATCGAGTTTATTAGATGAGACAAGTTTGTAAAACATGCTTGTCAGACACCCAAAATTACCATAGCATATGAAAGGTTGAGAAAATCAGCCCTAATTTCGAAAACCGGAACAAAGTAATGAACACATCCAATTGCACCATCGACTATGCACATTGGAACATTATTTCTTACATTGAACATTTATAACTCAAGTGGACATATATTCCGGAGTTTCTCATCCGACATCGATAAGATTAGTGAACAATGGAGACATTTCATTATAGGCCTTTTTTGCAGAAAGCAAATATCTAGCCTCAGTAGGATGGAATCCATCCCAAAACATGTACTCATCTCTGTTATTGCATGTAACAGCTTCGGGAAGACACAGTCCAGTGTCTGATAGAGCACAACATGAACCGCTCAAAATTGTGATGTTTCCTGTAATAATGTCGTTACATCAGTACAAATATTAATCCATTCGAACTGTTTTTGTTTTAGAGTAAATTTAAATAAATTAGGGAATTAGATGCCTACCATATGAATCAGTAGCAGTGTTTGTGTATATAAAATTTGCATCTGCTAAAAGATAGTTGAGATGATCAAGAAGTTGCTTCAGTTTGTCATTGAATATTTTGGCTGCATTATTGATTGATTCTACGCACGACGAGTCATTCGAGCCATACAAAGCTACCTCTGCTGGACAACAGCCTAATTGGCCAAGTGCAAATACAGCTACTTTTCTTGCTCCGTATTTATACAACTTCTGCAATGAGGTACAATAGAACGTGTTTGGTATATTGAATTGAGTATGATTTTATAAGATTAGGGAAAACTATATGAAAATTTGCAGTTGCAGTCTTTACACTTTCCATTTTTGGTGCACGTCGGTTCCCACGTGATAGAAATTCGATTTTTCCGTTACTTGCTTTGCACGTGACTACTTATTCGAGGGCTATTTTTTCTACACATTGTTTTTCATTCAAACATAATTAAAAGTCAACAATTAATTTGTTTCCTTTTTAAAGTCTCTTCTAGTCGAGTGTACCGAATATGTAAAAAGTGTAAGAGAAAGAAATGCTCACTCTTAGCTGCTTAGAGTACTGTCTGATAAGACGTGCAGCAAACCGATCTGGTGTATAAAGGCTGCTTGAAGAGTAGTATTGTGGCAAGTAGTAATTGTTTAGGTAATCATTATTCCCCATTGCAACTGTATATATGCACTTGCTTAGATGCTCTTTTGCAACCTTTTCACCTCCAAGTAAAGTCGCAATCCGAGAAATCACGACTCTGTGATTGGATAATTGCTTGTTCAAGCTGATCACAGCACCCTTCAAAGAAACAAAGAGTTATCTCATCCAGAAGTATGCTTAATTTAAGGCTATATATATATACGCAGGAAAAATATCAATCTTCGTGCAAGTCGTGCTCTTGAAGCCAATGGTCGAGCTTGTAGTAGCAATGTGTTCTGCTTCTTAGTTCGGGTTCCTAGTTTTCTTGTTCAAGCTAAAATTCTGTCGTCTACCTTACTTAAAGGGTAGCACGTGAGAGCATAAGTTACAGTATGATTAGGCTCTACACGGTCATACAACCTGAGTGAGAGAGAGAGATAGAGAGAGAAAGAGAGAGATTGTACCGTTTGGTATCCAGATTCATCAAGAATTCCAGCAGCACCTGATCCATAGTTGACACCAGTGAACACATCCTGGTTTCTTGAATTTGCGAAGGGTGGAATATAATTTTCAAATCCCAAAAGTTCACCTGTCAAGAAAAGTTTACTTAAAACTTGAGAGTAGACGTGACGTAGTCCGATTAAAAGACGCATTTAAGCACGGTTAAACACGACATAAAGTAAAGGAAAAAAGAGTTAGTACTAACCAATGAAATCTGCTATATTCCTGCCATTAGTGAATCTCCCAGTTGGCCCTTGTGGAAAATCAATCCCATAAGGCAAATAATTGACTTTTGCAGTAGTATTCAAATTATTATTATTCCCATTATCAACTAATGAGTCTCCAAAAATGAAGTAGCAAGGAAATTTTGGTTCAGCAGATACTAATTGTGCCTTTAAATTTAAGGACACCCCTACAATTAAAAACTGCATGAACCAAAATGTTAGCTTATTTTCCATTGTTGAAGAAGGAAAGTTCAGCTCAAAATGTCTTATTTGAGAATGAGTGGTATACATTCTCTTGATATATGGGGAAACACATGAAAATAGCCCAAATGAAAGGATGGCCTTTCCATTTGGCCTTTGACCATTTTAATAATAGGAATTACCTGAAATACCCTCTCACATAGAATTTGCAACCAAAGCCACTAAAAATTTAGAAACTTCAAATAAGTCTAAAAATTTATGAATCCAAAATTTTGATAGATTTAACCCCCTGAAATTATACAAGATTTTATTGATCTAAGAACTACAACATATAGTATATTAAATTATCAAAGAGAAGATCTAAAAGGATTTTTTTACAGAATATTTAGATTCGATATTAAAATATAGAAACACTTATATAGATAATCAAGCAATCAAAATTGAAAAAAATATACAAAGAAAGATTTTTTAGCTAGAAAGAAGAATCGAAGAAATAAATATAATTATTGAAGAAAAAACTTTAACAAAAGATAGTCAAATTTATATATTTTATTGTAATCTCTTAAATATTTACAAAGATAATTTCGTTGTGCCCTCTCGATAAAAATGGTATCAAAGCCAGATTACAAACATAAGATAATGATGAATATAATGGATGAAGAAAATATAATTGAAGAATTTTTGAAAAAAGTTGAAAAACACAAAAAACCAAGTTATCCTTATTTACCCAAAGATAATTTCGTTGTGCCCTCTCGATAAAAATGGTATCAAAGCCAGATTACGAACATAAGATAATGATGAATATAATGGATGAAGAAAATATAATTGAAGAATTTTTGAAAAAAGTTGAAAAACACAAAAAACCAAGTATATCATCAATTTGGTCAATAAAATGTTAATTAAAAAAAATTCGTTAGTTTCCTTTAATTTTTATAAAAAAAATAAAAGTATCGAACCTATCTACACTTTTTACAAAGGTTACGAATTCAATTACAATTTTCTCTAATTAAAACTAAGGGCATATTTGTCTTTCTCATCAAATAAAGATGAATTACACACCAGAACACATAGGTTATAGACTTCTGTGCTAAAATATAAACGTTAGGGACCATTTTCACACTAAGAGCAAAGATTAATGAACATTTGCTCTAATTTCCCAATAGATAAACAACACTATATATTTTTAGGTGTTCTTTTTCACCTCTTTTTTTACTAATTCTATTTAAAGGTATTAACTTCTGCAAAATAAAAAAAAAAAAAAAAAAATCTAACATTACAAAGTAATTTAGAAGAAAGCAAAAAACTAAAATTTTTTGTGAATAAGAACGTTATATACCTCGAATTTGTTGTATCTAAAATAATTTTGATCATAATTATTATTTGTCGATGATGTCCTAATGATCGATCTCTCTTGACAATGGCACATAGGCATTACGATTGATTGAAAATTTATCTTCTAATCTATTATAGATATGTAAGAAACCCTACAATTCCCCCTCCTTTTCCACCAAATGGAGTGACCTCGCTGCAAGTATGGTGAAAATTCAATGACCTGGTCGCAGGTAAGGTGAAAGTTCAGTGACCTCCAATGCAATTTTAGATGAGCTGATGTGAAAAATTGGCCAACACATTGGCACGTTGTCGTTGTTAGGTTTGGCAGACATGTCAATAGACTCATTGATGGAATCCAAATGTAATCATCTGATTGCTCGCAAATTGAAGGATGGTGGCTCAATTGTATCAAATTAAAGTTTAGGGACCAAGATACAAGTATTGTGAAAGTTTAATGACCTATGGTGAAATTTACTCTATTGAACGGATAAGACAAGATAAGATAATAAAAAGAAATTGTCAATGAGTATGACTCTCTTATTCAATTGTGTCAATCATATTCGATGTTACATCTAACGTTTTGACATTGACAATCTTACATTCATTGAAGTTCTAAGAATTCACTTGAAAATTATATAGAATCAAGGGTCAAAGAATCAAGTTGGTTGGTAAGTAGTTGTAATAGTTTCTACATTTTCACTTTTGGCATTTTATCAAAAAAATTCAAATTTTTAATGTATAGGACTCGGCGTGGTTCAGTTTGATCTGATTCCGATAGCAACCGAAACAAATACCAACAGAATTTTACGTAATAAATCGTTAGTTCCATTTGTAGTGATGGAATCGAGGTTCTTGTTCAATTCATTCTAATTGGTTTTATGTTTCAGAAAAAAAATTATAAATTGTAAATTGTTGTGTAAAATTTCTTATTTCACTTTCATACATTTTGTTTTAGGCGACAAAAGTGTTGATTATTTAGAATATATATTATATTCAAGTGAATTCATATAATTTACCAAGATTATAAGAAAAATAATTTTAGAATGGAATATTGAATTAGAACCTTGTAGTTCTCAATTTTAAGAACTAAAACTTGTGTTGAGTTCTTTAGTAAATTTTGATAAAATGTTGATGAAATATATGGTTGAAAAGTTAATAAAAATTGTGGGTCTTATAAAATATATGGTTAAAAATAATTATTGACTTTTAACTAAAACTTTTTAGCAGATTAAAATTTGAATTTGTTTGTTAATGCTTAAATTATAATTTAAATTGGTCAAATATACTTTTCATTCACATACTTCGTAGGACTCACAACTTATTATCTATTTATTATTAACACATTCTATAAGACTCACAACTTATAAATATTTAAAAATAATTTTAACAATATCAAACATGCACTAAGCAAATACTAAAATCAGTTAAAAAAATTTAATCCAATTCTAATAGTTTCAGATAAAAATGCATGGCCGTATCAATGCACTCACTGTTCTAAAAGACTCGTCTAGATGTGAGGCGTGGCTTCCACGCCTCCTCCTTGCTTAAGTTTGAAAAGTTTGAAACTCGATTTTTACATTTAACTACGTTTTATGTTTTTTAGAATACTGTGTACTATAGAATGCGTAGGTGAAAGTGCCACGAGTAGTCCTATTATTGTATGTAGGCTTTGCTTTCTTCATTATGATTTCAGATCTGTTTTTTCAATTGTGTGTCTATTTGACTGTCCAACTAATAGAAAATGTATACATTATCAAATAAATACAATTATTTAATGTGTTCGCACTTGTTGTTAAAATTAACTTTTATTTATTTGATAATGTGTATATTTTTCTATTGGTGAAACAGTAACAAACACACACAATTGGTAGACAACATATTGACTCCTTTATTATATACGGACAAGTCACAAGTTCGATAAAACAATTCATGCTCAAACAATAAACAAAAATGTCCTCTGCATCAATTCATGTAATTAGCCCCTACATTATTTAGGTGGGTGAAGTATCAAATCATATGGGATTTGACCATTCAGAATGCCTTGTGTTTTACAAACATCCACGTCTTTTAAAACAAAGAAATTTTGTTTGTTTGTTTGTAATAGTAATGATATCTAATATTAGTCGTACTTAATATTAATTTAGATGGCAGTGAAGTAATTGTTATATTGTCTATTAACTACAAATTTCAAAGGGTAATTAGCACGTTTCGTTCTTATTTTTTGGATCTATTGTACAAATCATCCATATCGTTTAAATTTTGGTATTTGGGTTCTTAAATCACCCATTTTTTGCGCAAATCGTTATTGCCGTCTGATTTTGTCAAATTAAGCCGTTAAGTCAACGCGTCTTCCGCAGTTTCCATTATTTGAAGGGCAATTTCGTAAAATGGTCTAATAATTCAAAAAAAGGGCGAAAATTATCAGTTTCTGCTCTCCTGGAATAATCTACTTTAACAGAAGCCAAAGTTTTCTCTCTCTCTAGACTAGATTTCTCATTTCTGTGTGATGAGAGATGGAGCTGGGCTTGAGTTTAGGAGATGCATCAAAACCTGTTGGATTCTTGACGAAGAACAGTGCTTCAGAACAGCATAAGAAAAATGGTTTAGGTTTGTGCATGGAGTTGGGTCTGAACACAAATGGTGGAAATCAAGAACTTCGAGAGAAATCTCATGAGCACACTTACAAATATGTTAATTTTGAAAATATATGAGAATGTAAGAAATTAATAATTCACTGATTCACTACATAATACAAAATAATTGAAAGAAATCTCAAATTTTATTTCATTCAATAATCAACAATCCAAGTGACAGTTTGATTTTGCTAAAAATCAGATTTTTTGTAAATTTTGATAAAAATTGATAAAATGAGCGGTTAAATTAATAATTGACATTGACTTTTTTTTTTAATCAAAATTTTAAACAAAATCAAACAAGGCCTAAAAGCCATAACTTGTGCCGCCATTGTTTTAACAAAAAAACGCATCGAAAAATTGAAATTCCGAGTCTTCAATTTATTTGTCTGGTGTGGTTACAAGTCTTCAACCTTCAAAAGTGAGATTCTGAGTCTTTAATTTATTTAAATATTTGAATCTGGACCCTCACGTGACAAAACCCTTCAATGTGGATGATAAAATCACATGCAATTTTGAATTGAATTAGTGAGAAATGTTAAGTAATTTGATGATTTTATCTTCTAACTTTGAGTCACGTATTGGAGATTTAAAATGACAATATATATTTACACTAAATTAAATAAAAATCCACTCAATCTGTAAATATATATCGAGTTTATAAGATAAGATAAGCATGTAAAACACACTTATCTGACACCCATAACCATGCCACATGAAAGGTTGAGGAACTCAACCCTAATTTCTGAAAACTGAAACAAAGTAATGAACACGTCCAATTGCACCATCGACTATGCACATTGGAACATTATTTCTTACATTGAACATTTATAACTCGAGTGGACATATATTCCGGAGTTTCTCATTCGACATCGATAAGATTAGTGAACAATGGAGACATTTCATTATAGGCCTTTTTTGCAGAAAGCAAATGTACAGCCTCAGTAGGATGGAATCCATCCCAAAACATGTACTCATCTCTGTTATTGCATGTAACAGCTTCGGGAAGACACAGTCCAGTGTCTGATAGAGCACAACATGAACCGCTCAAAATTGTGATGTTTCCTGTAATAATGTCGTTACATCAGTACAAATATTAATCCATTCGAACTGTTTTTGTTTTAGACTAAATTTAAATAAATTAGGGAATTAGATGCCTACCATATGAATCAATAGCAGTGTTTGTGTATATAAAATTTGCATCTGCTAAAAGATAGTTGAGATGATCAAGAAGTTGCTTCAGTTTGTCATTGAATATTTTGGCTGCATTATTGATTGATTCTACGCACGACGAGTCATTCGAGCCATACAAAGCTACCTCTGCTGGACAACAGCCTAATTGGCCAAGTTCAAATACAGCTACTTTTCTTGCTCCGTATTTATACAACTTCTGCAATGAAGTACAACAGAACGTGTTTAGGATGTTGAACTGAATATGATTTTATAGGATTAAGAAAAACTATACGAAAATTTGCAGCCGCAGTCTTTACACTTTCCATTTTTGGTGCACGTCGGTTCCCACATGATAGAAATTCGATTTTTCCGTTGCTTTGCACGCGACTACTTATTTGAGGGCTATTTTTTCTACACATTGTTTTTCATTCAAACATAGTTAAAAAGGGAAAGAAAAGACCTCAAGGCCTAAAAGTCAGCAATTCTTCTCCCTTTTTAACTGTTCTTGAGAAAAAACTATAGTAACCTTCAAATAAGTCATCACACTCAAATCAGTGATTGTTTGATGGAAAAAATTGACGGTTTCGTCGAATAGGACCGACGTATACCTCTTCGGCGTCTAATACAGTCTCTTCTGGTCGAGTGTACCGAATATGTAAAAAGTGTAAGAGAAAGAAATGCTCACTCTTAGCTGCTTAGAGTACTGTCTGATAAGACGTGCAGCAAACTGCTCTGGTGTATAAAAGCTGCTTGAAGAGTAGTATTGTGACAAGTAGTAATTGTTTAGGTAATCATTATTCCCCATTGTAACTGTATATATGCACTTGTTTAGATACTCTTTTGCAACCTTTTCACCTCCAAGTAAAGTCGCAATCCGAGAAATCACGACTCTGTGATTGGATAATTGCTTGTTCATGCTAATCACAGCACCCTTCAAAGAAACAAAATGTAATCTCAACTAGAAGTATGCTCAATTTAAGGCTATATATATATATAGAGACAAGAAAAAAAAATCAATCTTCGTGCAAGTCATGCTCTTGAAGCCAATGGGTCGAGTATGTAGTAGCAATTTGTTCTGCTTCTTAGTTTCGGGTTCCTAGCTTTCTTGTTCACGCTAAAATTCTTTAGGTAGTGAAGTAATATGTGTATGAATACTCAATATGTCCACGTGGCCCGTCTACCTTATTGAAAGGGTCGCACGTGAGATAATAAGTTACAGTATGATTAGTCTCTATACGATCATACAATCTGATAGAGAGAGAGAGAGAATTTGTACGGTTTGGTATCCAGATTCATCAAGAATTCCAGCAGCACCTGATCCATAGTTGACACCAGTGAACACATCCTGGTTTCTTGAATTTGCGAAGGGTGGAATATAATTTTCAAATCCCAAAAGTTCACCTGTCAAGAAAAGTTTACTTAAAACTTGAGAGTAGACGCGACGTAGTCCGTTTAAAAGACGCATTTAAGCACGGTTAAACACGACATAAAGTAAAGGAAAAAAGAGTTAGTACTAACCAATGAAATCTGCTATATTCCTGCCATTAGTGAATCTCCCAGTTGGCCCTTGTGGAAAATCAATCCCATAAGGCAAATAATTGACTTTTGCAGTAGTATTCAAATTATTATTATTCCCATTATCAACTAATGAGTCTCCAAAAATGAAGTAGCAAGGAAATTTTGGTTCAGCAGAGACTAATTGTGCCTTTAAATTTAAGGACACCCCTACAATTAAAAACTGCATGAACCACAATGTTAGCTTATTTTCCATTGTTGAAGAAGGAAGTTCAGCTCAAAATGGCTTATTGAAAATGAGTGGTATACAGCCTCTTGATATTTATGGGAACTGACAATATATATATATATATATATAGGACAGCCTCTTGATTTTTATGGGCAGTCCTTGTTTGGTATAATTTTTAAAAATTATATGCATGGATGTGACAGAATGTGTGATAAAAGCTCTATATCGTACAAAATATATGGATAAAATTTATATTTGATCAACTTATAAACACACTAAAATAATCCCACAAAATGTGAGATAAAAGCTCTGAGTCGTACAAAATATATGAATAAAAATTATATTTGATCAAATTATACATGTTTGGTGGTGCTTAAATTATAATTTCAGTTGGTCAAACTAGTAAAATATATTTTTTATCCACATATTTCATAGGACCCACAACTTACAACTTATTTTTATTCATACATTCACCTACAACTTATAATATAAGCACTTAAAAAATAATTTCAGCACAACCGGACATATAAAACAATCCCAAACGTGTAGTTAAATGACCCTTTTGGCCTCTCTTCAACCATGAATCACGTGGATTTGGAGAAGCAGAGGGTCATACCCTACCCACAAAAAAGACTGAAGAAACGACACCATGATAATAAAAGATTGTACGCATTCTAGCAGTGATATTTTTTTGTCAGTAAAATAGAAGATACTATCAAAATAAATAATACTCCTCCATTTTATAAAAATATTTCTATTTTTACAAAGATTAAAAAATTTAATATTATACTTAAAACAATAAATTTTACCTAAAGGCTAGAGGTAAGGCAAAAAGTAACTTAACAAAATATGTTTGAAAATTAAAATTACTTAAATGTAACTTATACTTATTTATAAGTTAGTTTGACACTGTTGCAATTTTTATGAAAAAAGAATCGTGTTGTAAATCCGCGACTGATTTTTTGAGTAAAAAGTTACTTAACAAAAAGGAAAAATTAAATGTAACTTATACTTATTTATAAGTGAGTTTGAAGTTGCAATTTTAAAAAATAAGTGTTTGGAAGAAATAAGTGTTTGGTAAATTTTTTTTTAAATTTGTATTTATAACAAAATCAAAATTTTAGCATTAATAAACAAAAGTAATTTATTATTGTATGTAAACAATTATTAAAATAGACATTAATTATAATGATGTTATTATTATTATTATTATTATTATTATATTATTGATATGATTGCAAAATTTATTTTTACTTTTATAATAATATATAATATTATCAAATATTTTTATAAGACAATTTATTTATTATAGTTATTTTATAGAAAAAAAAAATTAATATCCATTAAATTTCAAATTTATAAAATTTACAAAATAAAAACATAGTAGTATAAAAGAAATTAATTTAATTAATTAGAATTAGAATTAATATTTTAATTATAGATAATTAAAGAAGTTAAAACAAAGTTTGAAAAGTTACTATTTTGGTGCTTTTCTAAAAATCTTACTAGATGATACAGATTCATTAATAATAATTTTTTCTTAATTTTATCAAACACTTAAAATAAAAAATCTAGTTTTAAAATCAATACCAAATGGACATGTTTAAAAATTACTTATAAAAAGATAGTCTTGTTTTTTTTTTTTTTTTAATCCGTCCCAAATTATATGTCAATTTTCTTGTTGAGAAGTTAATTGATTTCTC
Source organism: Forsythia suspensa (assembly GCA_023638005.1). Classification (NCBI taxonomy): domain Eukaryota; kingdom Viridiplantae; phylum Streptophyta; class Magnoliopsida; order Lamiales; family Oleaceae; genus Forsythia; species Forsythia suspensa. The sequence goes on from CM042667.1 coordinate 38,753,167, forward strand.
AATTCTCTAATATACTCCTGTTTAATGTATCTTGTCATATGAAATATTATTATATTAATAGGGATATTATGGTTGGAGGACTATGGCCGATGGTAATACCATTTCCATCTTCGAGTCAAGTCATATTTGGGTCAATCACAACTCGCTCTCTAATGGGTAGATAAGAAGAAAACCCATTTGAAAAGAGATGGATTTCATCTAAGTCTTGTAAATGGTCCCTATCATTTTTTTTTTGTCTTTATTAGTATGAGTAAAATTGTCAAGTTACATTTTTTTCAACCTTTCAATTGGCGCAAATGGTTCATAACCTTACTTTTAATTAAAGAAATTTGCAATTTGATTCCTAACCTTTTAAAAAAGTGAAAATGAGTCCGATACTTTAATTTTTTTATTAAAAATTAAAAGAAAACTAACAAATTGATAATGTATTAAATTATTTTGTATATTTTATGAAGTATTATAAAATAACTAAAATTTAAACTCATATTTATTAACAAATGTGCTAATTAAAATTATTTTTATTATTAAGTAATTATATTATTTAAAATTCAAACTTTAATTTTATCATTACAACATAAAAAGAAAAATAAATTTGTTACAAATAAAATTTTAATTATGTTCAACCCAACTCGATTTTATACGATCTCATATTTACTAAACCGACTCCATCCGCTTTTAAGCAACCTGGGCCAATCCAATTTTAAAGTTTAATTTATTTTTCTATTTTTAAAAAAAAATTTAATGGTGCCAAACGGGTCCAAATTTGGACGTAGACCATTTACTTATGACAAAAAAATTGTCCAATGGATTCCGCTTGTCTTTAATGGTGCCAAACGGGTCCAAATTTGAATGTACATTTTGTTTAGGGAAAATTTGGGTTGGGTCATCATTAACGCCATAGTGGGTTGAAAAGTCATATGATATAATCTTAATTCAACTAAAGTCATACTTTATTACTAAAAGACCAATATACCCTCCAATTGTAAAAGCATCATTTAAACACGTAAAACCAACAAAATCATTTCAATAGCTATTTAGAAATTCTTTCATTTACTTTTAACAATTTTCATCTTCTTCTTGTGTTTGATTCTTCTCACCGTAACTCAGAACCGCATACAAACAATTCGAAAGGCGATATTTCAATAGCGAATATATTTTTTATTTTTATTTTTTGTATAAAGTAACCATTTTCGGTTAAAAATAATCATGAAAATATTGAGATATTGTTCCAATTGAAACATATGCAATGCGGTTAATAAATGGAGTTTGGATAAACCGATTCAACTAGTTTTTGATAATGTAGTTGTTGTGAGTTAGGATTTTATGTTGGAACATGTAAAATGCTTGATATCGTTTCAATAGATGTGTTTCAATATATGATAATCATTTCTAATGATAGTGAAATTTATTGATTTTTTTCTCTGTTTTTAATGATAGTGAGCGATTATTCTTTCTTCATCTTAGCATTGCTCTAAAGTATGTGTTTACTTGCTTTTAAGGAACTCGGATATCTTGGAAGAACTTTAATTTACTGAAAAAGGATGTACATTAATCCGTGATATCGCTTTTTAGAGGATTTGTGATCTTGTTTTGAAAAAAAATTAAAGATTGTTAAACCTATGATTCTTGTAGTGAACCTTTATGATTCTTGTAGTGATAATGAAGAACTAGGATCGATCAATCAAGAACCGGGAGTGTTAATGAAAAGGATTAAGTTCAAAGGATGTTCAACAAGAGAGAGATGAATGGTGGCTTCAATAAAGATATATTTATCCGTGATCTTGTTTTAGAGGATTTGTGATATTGTTTTGAAAAAAAAATTAAAGATTGTTATTTTAAGCTAAAGAGACGATTTCAAACGGGTTAAATCCATCATAGGCGTGGCAAAGCGATCGGTCTTGACCAAATCTCGTCGAGACCATTCCGAAAACATATCATAATAAAAATTTCGAACACGTGTGCAAATTCTATGTTCATTTCTATTGGGATACTATTTTTGTGATCTTGTTTTGCATAATACAAGATCAAACAACACACATGATTATGATACCATGCTTTTATCTTTTGATCTTTGTATTATGCAAAACAATATAATGGATTAGAACATGGATTAAAACAAGATAAAAATTATTAATGCACATTACCTAAACAAAACAATATCATAGATTAAAATAGTATCATAGACAAAACTAAGACATTCAAACAAGATTATCATGATTCAAACATTGGCATAATTAGACAAGATCAAAGAATAAAAGCACGGTATCATAAATAAAACTCATTCCACATAGAATAAAACAAGATCATGGATTAAAATAGTATCAAAATATACTAATGCACATTACCTAAATAAAACAAGATTATAGATTAAAACTAAGACATTCAAACAAGATCATAGGATTAATACATATGCCTACATAGTTTTAGATGACTTCCCTTTAACTTGAGAATGATTGGAGGTTCTTCTTTCTTCATTTTAGTATTGCTCTGAAGTATGTGTTTGCTTTTAAAGGACTCGAGATATCTTGGAAGATCTTTAATTTAAAGAAAAGGATGTACATTTATCCGTGATCTTGTTTTAAAGAATTTGTGATCTTGTTTTGAAAAAAAAAAATTAAAGATCGACATTTTAAACTAAAGAGACTACTTCAAACGGGTAAAATCCATCATAGGCAGTGGCAAAGCTACTGGTCTTGACCGTCCGAAAACATATTATAATAAAAATTAGAAAGCACGTGTACAAATTCTATGATCATTTCTATTGTGATATTGTTTTTGTGATCGCTTTTACATGTCTGAAGATCAAACAACACACATGACTATGATATCATGCTTTTATCTTTGATACTATTTAATTAGTCATATGTTTTGTTTGATACTTTATTATGTAAAACAGTATCATAGATTAAAACATGGATTAAAACAAATATCAATTTATATGAATGCAGATTACCTAAACAAAACATTATCATGGATTAAAACTAAGACATTCAAACAGTATCATTTATTCAAACCTTGCCATAATTAAACAATATCAAAGATCACATAGAAGTATCATAGGATAAAAACAGTATCATGGATTAAATCGGTATCAAAATATACTAATTACCTAAACAAAACAATATCATGGATTAAAACAATATCATAGATTAAAACTAAGACATTCAAACAATATCACATGTTCAAACATTGCCATAATCAAACAAGATCACGAGTTAAAACACTATCATGGATTAAAACGATATCAAAATATACTAATTACCAAACAAAAGCAAGATCATGGATTAAAACAAGATCATAGATTAAAACTAAGACATTCAAACAATATCACGAGGTTCAAACATTGCCATAATTAAACAAAGATCAAAGATCACATCACACACACACACACACACACACACACACACACACACACACATATATATATATATATATATATATATATATATATATATATATATATATATATATCACAAACATTGCCATAATTCAAACAAGATTATCGCGAATTAAAACAAGATCATGGATTAAAACATGTTTCAAATGATAGTGAAATATTATGACAAAGTTTCAATCTATTAAACCTTGCCATAATTAAACGAAGATCATAGATTAAAACTAAGACATTAAAACAATATCATGGATTAAAACTAAGACATTCAAATATTAGATGATGGAACATTCAAGCTCATATTTACAACAATTCTATATCCATTTATATTGTGATCGCATTTTTCGTGATCTTGTTTTTGTATAATATAGTATCAAATAAAATACCATGACTAAACATTAGATGATGGAACATTCAATCTCCTATTTACAACAATTAGATGGTGGAGCATTCAAGCTCTTATTTACATAAGATACTAGAGTATTCAAGCTCATATTTACAGCATTCAAGCTCATATATACAACATTATATGCTCATTTTTCTGTTGTGACATTGTTTTGTTTAATACAATATCAAATTGCTATTCTATAATACAAGATCAACAATGAGATATTACCTCATTGTTTATATAAGCTCGAAAATGCTCATTGTTTACATAAATGCTAAAATACTCAACTCGGGTTAATCATATTGGTCGCCTCTTTTTAAAGACGGATAGATCAATGCTAATGTTAAGACATTAAGAATAGAGAGTACAACCACGGAAGATGAAGAAATAAAAAGCATACAAACCAAAGATAAGGATTCAAACATCGTGACCAAAGTCCATAAAACGTTATTTTTTAGTTTCACATTAACAAAATCTTCACAAAAAAGCGCCTAAAAAGTGATCCAAAATCTTCACCAAGAAAAGTGCCTAAAAATGACATGCGCTTAGAAACACTCATGGGAGGTCGCCGGAGGTGGAAGCGTTGGTCATTTGGAGGTCATGGGAGGTGGAGGCGGTTGTCATGGGAGATCCGGAGGTGGAGGCGTCTTTGGAGGTGGCCGGAGGTTGTCGCGTGAGAGAGGTGGCGGAGGTTGTCATGGGAGGTGGAGGAGTTGAAAGATTGTGTCAATGAAAAATATGGTTAAAATGGGTGATTTTGGAATTAATATAAAATATTGATGTGAAGTATGACTTAATCACAATTTAAAAAAAATTTTGACTTAATTTGAAACAAGTCATGTGGAGATGACTTATTTGCAAATTTCCATTTGTTTATTGTCTTTTCAATTATGATTGTTCCACTCTAGTAATTACTTTTGTGTTACCTTAAAAGTTCATTTAATATCATGTGAGACGTGAGTAGAAGATTATTACTCATTCAAAATATATATATATATATATATATATATATTTGTTTGTAATTTACTAGTTGATAATATTTGTTTTATTTGTCAATATGAAATTATTTGCACACTACAGATAATACAAATCAGAAAAGATGGGATAATAAATGTAATTGACGGGTACTTATGAAAGAGCTCAAACACAACTTCATCTTCCCAAGTCCTATTTCAATTTTATTGACAACCTCCTAAACCCGTGCCCGTGATGTAGACATCGTCATGGTGAATCTGCCGATGGGGCCTGCAATATGATTTTGAGTTTGGCAGATGCACAAAAAATGTGGACAGACTGAAGAATGCTTTTAATTATGTTTGATAATTTTTTTTTTTTAAAGATTATAAATAGTAAATTTTACGAAACATGTAAATAAAAATTATGTGTAACCAACTTATAAGTACTGACAAACATAATCTTTATCCACGAATTACAGCTGACTATGCCCATTTAGCCTTCCAAAAATCTACAAACATCGATTTTTCTAATTTCTCATAAATAATATAATTCAAAATCGGTGGAAAAAAAAAAAAAACCTCTCAAGCAGACCTTAGAAGTTTTTGAGTCTGGAGTTATGAAAACTTTTTAAAATACCGGTTATAAAGATTTTTTAAGTACTGATTTTGAGAGTTTTTGAGATGTAAAGTTTTGTGTAGTTTTAGCAGCGGATTTTAAAATAGTCAAACTCATATTTGAGAATTTATTTTCCAGCGTTTCTAAATTTTTTTTAAGAGAATGAAATTACATAATATAACCATATATTTAAAATATAGGTATTTGTAAACAATATAAAATATATAAAATTTAAATGTATATATATATATATATATATATATATATATATATTTGACCGCAAGAATTTTCAAAAATAATTCAAAGCATGTTTTGTAGAGTTTAAAATAAACTCTTTTTTCTCACACTCATTTTCAACTACATATTTCATGGGATCCACAACTTTTATAAAACTTTCAACTACACAATTCGTCAACTTTTATCAAAATCTTTTAAAAAACTACTTTTAAACTCTATCAAACGGAAACTCAATAACACACACAAAAATTATTGTTTAGAGAGGAGGAAAAGTGCATTTGAGGAGAGAAAGATGAAGTACGTAATTTAGGTGTATAGTTGATTTAGAAATAATTATTTTAGAGAACATAAAATTAGAAGATAATTTGAAGAACGACCAAAAATCACTAATTTTAGGATTGAGAAATACAACATAAATTACACTACACTGATTTTGGGTGGATCAAATGCAGTTAGTGCTATGCAATAACGGAATTTTTTTCACAGCAGCTAAAATGAAGCATAACTGAACTCCATATCAAGTCTTGCTCTGTACATATCTCAAGCTAACTTCTTAAAAAATGGTTCAATCTCATCCCAGAATTAGACATATCTGGAACAAACTAAACCAGTTATCTCTGAAGACTAGAAGCTACACCATTCGGAACTTCAACCTCAGTAAGGATAACCACCTCAAGCATGAACAGGTCAGAATGGCAGAGAAGGACTCGTGTAACCGATCCAAATACATCGAAAACAAAGTTTAGTTGGTTGATGTTATTGTAAACCATGTCTCGAAGCTCCATGACAAGTGACATCATACCTCATTTCCAAAACATCCTGAAAGATGAAATACTTGAAGTTTTTACGGAGGATTTAAGAGTTGGGTTCCGGTTTTCATTATTCCGGCTATGATTATTCTTCACCTAAAACAACCATCCATGCATAAAAAGTCTCTTTCTTCACGAAGGAGAACTTAATACAAGATTCTGTGATTGATCGTCCACCAAATTCATCTTTCATTAAGGCAAATTTTAACTTCTCTGTAGCGACCCAAGGCGACGGTAACATGAATATAAACTATAAACACAATGCTTGTTACTTTGCTACGTGATCCAAGAATTATTTACTCCACTTTGAATTTCCTACAAATTTTACTCACAAATCAGTCCTGATAGAAGCAGAAGTATACTGTAAAACAAGTTCCTTGAACACGCGGATCAAATCCTTGAGGTCATTACCACCCAACTCCAGGCAGTCCCTTACCAACTCACCCTCCACAACTTCTTTCTGCAGCGTCTCCACCACTTCTCTCAACGGACCCTGCCATTCTCGTCAAATTAGACCATCAAAATCAGATTGTTGAAGAGCATAGCATTTTTTCTAAACCAACAAAATAGAAACTATTTGATATAACTCAAAGAAATTCATTCTGACTCAGTAATTTTTTTCCTTTGATTCAACATTTTCAATTGATGAATGTTGTCAAAATAATTACAAGTGACTGTGCCCATGTCCAATTGCATAAAATCCACAAAATTAAAAATATCAATTCTTAGAATTTCGGCCAATATTTGAGAGAGAGAGAGAGAGAGAGAGAGAGGAAAACGTACAGGCTGACGAAAAACTTGTGGTAGTCTACCAAAGAGCGACTTGGAAACTCTAAGGACGTTCTTGTAATTTCGGCCAAACCAAGCTATCCTCTCCGTGTCCGAGTTGACCCGGGTCAACTCACCAAGAGCATCCAACAACTCGTTCATGTTTGAAATCGAGGTGCCTAGGGTTTCAAACGACAGCGTATTCCTCCATGCGTAGTTCTTTACGTAGTCCCAGCCCATGTTCCAGGCGAGCTTGTAGAACCCCAGGCCCAGACCACGCTCGAGATTACGGGCCATAGATCTGGCCCGGGCCGCGCCTTCATGGTCGCCACGGGATGCTCGGAGAGTGGCGACGCGGGAGGCGAGGGAGTGGGATAGGGAGAGGATGCGCTGATAGTTGGAGAAGGAGAGGGAGTGAGAAAAGGAGGAGGAGAATATGAGGATGAGGGTGAGAAAGAGGAGAGACCGTGGAGGGGTGGGCATTTGGCGGCGGCTCGGTGGCCCGACAAGCGGCGAATCTTCGTGTTAAAGGGGGTAGCTGGAAGCGGCGGTCAAGTAGGGCCCTTGAAGATAAATCGACAGCGAGTCACTGTCGGTCTAAATTGAAGCTACGGTACTAAAGAAATCTGGGCTTTACCCTTAAGCCACAACCTTTTAAATTTGCGTTTCAGCACCTATGTTTTAAAAATTGGCCAGAGCATTGGCTCAAAAAAAATGAAAAATAAAAGTGTTTACACTTGTTATTAAAATTAACTTAAATTTATTTGATAATATGTATATTTTTTATTGATGAGACAGCCAAGAAGATATACATTTGAGACAACACATCTAAACTCTTCCCCTTTTTTTTTTTTTTGATAGAAAATGTAAATGTATATTAGATCAAAAGAAACTGTACATGCCGTAACAAAACTTAGCACCAATGCAAGGTACTAAGCAGAAAACAGACCATCAAAATCAACAAAATACACAGAGCATCTCCTGGGAAAACCAAACAAAACATGTACACTGGGCATACCCAGGTGAAAACAAAAGGTTAAGGAACTAACGCTAATGACTCAAAATGGATCAAAACATTAGGATAAAAAAAAAACATAACTTTGTATACATGTGTTTTAATTGTCCTAACTAAAGTAGCCGGGTTAGCCTTAAGATTATCAAAAATCCAACTATTTCTCGCAATCCAAAGCTGATAAACCGTAGCGGCAAATACTGATCTTTTGGCCTTACTTTGCCATCCTGTTCCCCGTGCCTCCTTTTTAATCCACTTAAAAGAGCTGAGAATAGTACTCATAGTCCTATGGATACCAAGCCATCGTCTAATATGCAACCAAACCAAAGAGGTAAACCGGCACTGGAAAAGGAGATGATCAGCCGATTCCTGAACATGTTGGCAAAAAACGCTATTTGTTTCAATATCCAAGTGAAGAATTACGTCACTTGTTAGTAATTTTCCTTTCGCACTTAACCAAAGGATGAAAGAATGTTTCGGTGTGATACACGGCCTCCAAACGTCTGCTGCCCAGGTTCTGATTTGTCCTTTAGATCGGAAGAAATCATAAGCAGCCAACGTGCTAAAGTTAGCACCAATTTTCCACTGCGAAACCCTGGAAATAGCATTATCGATCCCGCCTTTGGCCATGATAATCTGATCCCTGATGGTCATAATTCTTTTCAAGAATGCATGTGAGTATGACTTTTGGATATGGTACGCCCAAACAGATTGGCCCCAAAGGTTAGTTTGGTGAACCCATTTAATCCACAAAGTATCTTTTTGATATGTATATTCTAAAGAGTTTTGGAGAGGAGGACCGTGTTCCAACATGCAATCTGCCGAAAACCAAAGCCCTCTTCATTTTTTGGTAAGCACACATCTTTCCACACAACAAGCGGTTTTTTATTCTCCCAAAGGAACCTTCTGCATAGGCTGGAAATTCTATGAATAACAGAAATTGGAATTAAGCGTAATAGATAGCCAAAAACACTCGACTCCTTGAAGGACAGCTCTAATTAATTCAAATTTTACCAAGATAAGACAAATGACGCACATGCCCACAGATTTATGTAAGTTGAAACTTTATCAATGAATGGACTATAATGCATTACCTTTAACCTCTCCGCAGCAAGAGGGATTCCAAGATATCTAAAAGGCATCGATCCCGACGGAAAACCAGTAGCAGCCGCAATCTGCTGTAATTCCAAGTCCGCTATCCCAGTGTATACATTGATGATTTTAATAAATTAGCCTTTAGCCTAGAAATGTTGCCAAAATTTGTTAGACAATCCATAAGAATTGAAACAGAAATTGGGTCTCCTCTCAACATAAGCATAAGATCGTCAGCAAACGCTAAATGTGTGATTCTGAGCTGTCCACATCTGGGATGAAAATTGAAGTGAGTGTTGTTCGTTTTAGAACCCAGAAATCTTGAAAAATACTCCATACATAAAACGAACAAGAAAGGAGAAAGAGGGTCCCCTTGTCTAAGGCCCTTCTTGCCTTTAAAGAAGCCAAACATACTACCATTAATTGCAATCGAATAGGCAATAGTTGAGACACATTGCATTATCCAGTTAACAAAGATGGGGAGAAAGAGCAAGCCGTCCAACACATCTTTAAGAAACTTCCAATGTACCGAGTCATAGGCCTTGCGTAGATCAATTTTCAACATACATCTAGGCGAAATTCTCTTTCTGTTATACTGTTTAAGCAGCTCCTGGGCTAAGTGAATATTTTCTGCCATGCTTCTTCCTTTAATAAAGGCTGACTGAGAATGATTGACAATAGAATCCAACACTGGAACCAATCTGGAGGCAAGCGGTTTAGAAATTATTTTGTAAATCACATTGCAACAAGAGATGGGTCGTTAGTCCCCAACCGAGGGAGCATGATTTGATTTCGGGACCAGCACAATAACTGAGTGATTAAGTTGCTTAAGTAGGGAAGAAGAGCTGAAGAATTCCAATACTGCCTCACAGACATCATTTCCAACTAGGTGCCAAGCTTTCTTAAAAAACAACGATGAATACCCATCCGGGCCCAGTGATTTATCGTCATCAATGTCAAAAAAAAGCGTCTTTAATATCTTGAGTTGAAAAACATTTTAAGAGATCCGATGTTTTGGCGAAGCGTTCTCGAGACTAGATTCAAGGATTTGCCAAGCAATGGGCGATACGCCTATCCTCGGTTCCCCAACAAAGAATTCATAATAACAGATGAATTCATTAGCCACCTGTTGATGAGAAGTTGTTGAAGTCCCATCAGCTCTCATCACAGTAGAAATGTGATTCCTTTTAATGTTTCGTTTGACCATGGCATGGAAAAATTTGGTGCATTTATCACTTTTCAAAATGTAATTTGTCTTTGCTTGCTGGTAATAGAAACTTCTCTCTGCCTCCGAAAAAAACACTGCCGTTTTTCTCATGTTTGCGACCTCTTGCTATAAATCCTGATTAGAGGGCTGATCGTGTAACAATTGTTGACCCAAAATCAGATCATCCATATCCTTTTCTGCTCTAATAGCTATATGGGCAAAGTGTCTCCTGTTCAGCATTTTCAAGTAGAATTTCAACCTCTTCATCTTTTTGCATAGAATGAATTGTTTCGTTCCTGACTGAGCTTGGATCCAAGATTGACTGACTACATCAAAAAATTCAGCATGATTAGCCCACATATTAAAAAATTTAAAATGTTTCCTTCTCGAATCACTTCAAAAAGGGAGACGATACAAGGCGAATGGTCAGAATAGCAAGACGGCTGAAAGAACAAAGCTTCAGCAAAAAACCCCTCCAACAGCCATGTGTTATTAACCATAGCTCTATCGATCTTAGTCCAAACATTACCATTACTCCAAGTAAAGAAGGAACCCCCTGATTTCAAGTCCACAATTCCTGAAGTTAGGCAACAATTTACAAAGTCTTTTAACTCGTACGAAGTAACTTCCGAACCATTATTCCGCTCCTCGCCCGTAAGGACATTGTTGAAGTCACCAATTAACAACTAAGGTAAGGAACAGGAATTACTAAACTCTATAATACAATTCCACAGGCCTCTCCGATTAACAATTGAATGGAATCCATAGACAAAGCTAATATGAAATGAGATAGAAGAAACCTTACAAATAGCGGTGCAGTGGATGAATTGGGGAAGGATTTCCACTACATCAATCTGGACTTTTTCAGGATCCCAAAGGACAAGTATTCTTGCCGCCTCGTGAGTATGGAAGTTGTTAAGACCATCATTTGAACTTGTTCCTCATAATGCGATCGAGTTTCTCCATGTTAAGTTTTGTCTCCAAAATACCAATAATATCAATACAATGCTGCTTCAAGAGGTCCCGGACCCCATTTTGTTTTAGGGGCTTATTGAGGCCCCTAATATTTCACGAAGCACACTTCATTGCGATAAAGGAAGGGTCGGGCCCTTCAATTTTATCCAATTTAGACAGAAGAACACTGACATTACCAAAAGCATCCTTACCTCGAAAAATATTGCCCACAGCACCGTGAACACCTCCCTCCGATGAAGTTCCTTCATGCCCAGACCTCTATTGTTGTCGTATGTCATTAGTTTTACCTTTTTGCTTAGCCGTTCGTTTCTTACTTTTATCTACTAAAGTGAATGGTACTTCTTGACCACCTTCTTCCTGAACTCCATCGTTTGGACTGATAATAGATTCATTTGATGAGGCGTTTGGACTGATAATAGATTCATCTGATGAGGATTGAACCTGAATAGCATGCTGTCTATCAGATGTTTTGTCCTTAATAATTGGCTATTCCAAAACAACCTATTCCTCTGCTTCAACCGTATGAGTAGGCACTGCTTCAGCTGAATCTCTAGTGCCTTCTTCAGAAACAAGGACCCTCAAATTTGTCTCTTCAAATTTCTGAAAAGCAGTGCAGCCGTTCAGATTGTGTCCAAAGATCCGACAAGTTGGGCAGAACTTTGGTTTATGTTGATAAACAACGATTTGATCACGTTCTTTTCCTGTGGGTAAACAAATGTGCACAGTCTTAACTAATTCCACTGCTGCCTTAACCTCAACTAGGACCCTAGCATAAGAAAGTCTTCCCCTGGTAGATTTAAGTTTATCCATCGAAATCGGCGTACCAATCTTGAAGTGATCATACCGAGAGCTGTTGCATTCCAGCAATCCAAACGCAAACCCGGTAACTTCACCCAAACAGGCATTTGGCTAATGCCTTCATCATCAAATTCAAAGCAGTCTGGCATAATTTTAAAGATCAACGGCCGTCCAAACACATAGTACGGTCCCCCATCAAGAACACAATCACGGGATGAACTATACTCAAATTTAAAAATCAACCATCCACTCTCATGTGTATAGTAATGGTATTTTACATTCCAAGAATCGCAAAGCTGGAGGAGAGCTTTCTTCCCAGGAAACCTACCCGCAAAGTAGCCAACTAGGCAGTGACCCCACGCAATTTCAACATCATCGACAACATCATACCCCAATTTGACTCTATCAGGTAATTTATCAAAAAGTTTGAGGCTAAGACTCCTATCGGGTTTTCTGTTATCTTTGAAGAGGCTTACCCAAAGAGCTTTTGATTTCACAGGTGCCGATTCCTTGCCAAGAGAATCAACTCCATGCACCGTCTGCAACTTCTCCGATGACCCCTCCGAGACCGTATCAAAATCTCCCAAAGTTTGTGAGCAGGAAGGCGATTTTGGGGACTGTACATTTTCAGCTTCATTACCCATAAGTGAACCAGTATCGTGCACCTCCATTAGTGATGAAGAAGACCCAGCACCCTTTTCTTGAGTCGCCACTGCAATATTACCAGTCATGGAGCTTCCTTCATCCATTTCTCGAACGAGATCAGCGAACACATTATTATTTGGCCTAGCTAAATTCCTTTTCTCCATAGCCGAAGGAGCCTTATGCTTCTTACCCATTGTACCCAAGGCGCAACAGAACCTTCAGGGTTAAGAAAAAGGTAAGGAGAACAGCCACAGAAAGTCCAGCCAAGAGAAAATCTGCGGAGCAAAAAATCGTGCGAAGAACTATAGCTAAAAATCAAAACCGTTACTGGAATGACCACAAGCTGAAAACAAAACCAAGAAGGGACCCGCGCACTAGCAAAGCTAGAAAAATCTGAACAATAATGAAGCTAAAACAGCAAGAATCCACATGCTAGAAGCAGAAATTGAAAAAATCAAGAAGAGAACAGTAGAATTTGGGCGGCTAGGGAGCACTTTTTCTCTCCAGCTGAGAGATTCACTCTCTAACACACAAAAATTTCGTGTAAACTCCTCCTTAATTGCATGAATAAAAGTTTAAAAGGATCAAAATCAATATTTTAGTATTTAGTAAAAAGAAGTAATTTACTGATATCTCTATATAATAATTAAAATGATATTGTTATATATTATTATTATTGCATAGTATTCTAAAATTTATTTTGACTTTTAATAATTACATATTTATATGAAACAATATATTCACCGTGGTTATATATCCTTACAATAATATAAAGGCTTAATTTTTTCTTTGTAGCTTTTTTTCGTCCAAACACGACATCGTTTGACAATGAAACCACCGCAATTTTTCTTTGTCAACATTTCACCCAAAAAAATCTCTCTCTCTCTCAATCAAAGTTGAGATGAACCCCGGAATTGTCCGGTTGCTTTCAAGCAACCTTTTGATTCCAACAATATGATGGACCTGAAGATCAGCCTACATTACGAGATTTCATCAAAACTCGGAAATATTTTTAAAAACACAAGAAAAATAAAATATATAGTAAAATAAAATCAACTTATGTAATATGAAAAGCGAAACTTGCTCGAGGAGATCGGAAATGATTGTCGCTTTCCCATAAAAATTTACGAGTAGTCAATGCGGTAAAGTATCGAGTTAATAAAGGGAATTTGAGTATTAGTGAATTTCCTTGAGATTGAAATAAGAATTCCCTCAAATGCACGCGTCTATGTATTAACTTGATTCTATTAATCCAACACTTTGTTGGAGAAAACAAACTTTGATCGCAAGTTATTCTCTATTGAATTGCCCATATTATCCCAATCGTTTAACGAAGAAATGTCTCAAGAACTTGACTTGGTCTTGGTTGCCAAGCAATTGGCAACCATAATTGGTCGTTAACATGGTTGTCTTTTAAGAGTTAATTCTTTGGGATTTGGTAATGCACATAGTATATAAAAATAACCCAAAAATTGAAAGAAAGTTGGAATGTTTATTGTTAAAAAAGGTCCAAAAGAGGATTCAAGAATTTCGGTTAATGTACAAATTCACACCCACGCTTTGTGAAATCTTGGGATTCTACTACCGTGTTCTTAAGTTAATTTACGAACTTCACGTAATTTTTCACGAAATTCACACGATAAGAAAAGTGAAAAAATTAGAAAAACAAAGCAAATGGAAAGGAAAAAAAAAAAAAATTGTATCTTGTCATCGCCGAGTTGCTCGGCGATCGAATTTTTTTTTTCTAATCTTTTGACAATTTCAAATCGCCAGTTGTTTTAATCCTTGGTTGCCCGAGTTATATCCCAAATACCATCTTTCCTATTCTCCATCTTCCACTTTTTGGATTTTCTCCTCCAATTTTAAGAATATTAATTATAGGGTTTTCCCAAACATCGGCAACCACAATGGTTGCCGAGGTATCTCGGCAACCATTTGTGGTTGCCGAGGTATCTCGGCAACCAAATCGGTTGCCGAGATTGCTCGGCAACCAGATTTGGTTGCCGAGGTATCTCGGCAACCATTTGTGGTTGCCGAGATACCTCGGCAACCAAATATACATATACATGTTTCTATATAAAAAGAGAATCCCATTCGAATCGGATCAAAGCGGCTGTAGAGAGAAAAAGAGGAAAAGGGTTTAGTTTGAACATTTTTAGAGAGACAAAGAGACAGAGATGAGAGAAATAATAAGCATTCACATAGGTCAAGCAGGGATCCTGGTGGGTAATTCGATTAGAGGAATAATTGAATCATAAACAATTGGTAGTTCTCGCAGAAGCATGCCTCCAGGGACTAGATTAAGGTCATCTCTTTTTCCAATCCTGAATTTACTTTTATATGGTATTTTGTAATTATATACGTGAATGCATAATTCATTTAGCAGTAGTAATGACAAATGTGCAATTCCTAATGGCACTTGGGTTCCCAGAATTGGAGTTCCAAATGTTCGGCCATTGGTTGTGTTGAGGCCGAGTGCTCTCCTTAGTGCAACACTGAATTTGTTAGTTCAAGGAATATATGTAATTCATTGAAGAGTTGGATTCTCAAATTCTTTTCCAGAAATTAATAATAGTTGCTGACATTTTCTTGGTTTTATTTTAATATTTTATTCCTGAAATTCAATGCTCTCTAGGTACACCTTGTTAGTTGAAGAAGGTATAAGGTTATATATATATAGGCGCCATTCTAAGAAATTGCTTTAAACAGTAGCCTCTTTCAATTGTTATTTTATGAAGCATTTAGATTTAGAAATAAAAGTAGTCTTTTATAGCTTGTCTTATGTGGCTTCTTTGCAGCTCGAGTAAGTTCGATTCCTGTTGTTCACAAAAATGATTCATTGTTGGACGATATTCTCGAAGGTTAGCAATGCAGTTATTATACATATGAAATTTTGTTTTTCGGCTTATTGATTTGTGCTAATCACATTCATAATTTAAGCTTATTATACGCTTTTGACAGTGATATCACTTCTTTGGCAAAGGACAAAAGTAATGCGTATTAATCTTGTGAAATGACTATTGATCAGGTAAGCACATTGACTCTGTTACATACAACATAAATGGATCTTATATGTATTAGCTTTATCACAATCCCGTGTTTTCAATTTCAAGCATTACAGCTTGGAGAAGGCCCTCATTCTTTTGTGAATTATGTAAGGAATTGGGTGGAATATATGCTGCAAGAGAATTTGTTTGGTGATATAATGGGCAAGCAGACTAGAGAAATTTAGCTCCAAATTTGACAAGTATTGATATTGTTGTCATTCTTGGTTAGGTACATTTCATTGCATAGTATATACTGCAAATTGATGAACATATGACATTAATCTTTCTATTCAAACTTCAAAAGTTCAAAATATTGTTGCTTATGATAAATGTAAATGAACCCTAAAGTGTTTGGTCTTTAACAACTCTTGATCACCTGTTCAAGCTACTTATCCAGCACCTGTTACCACTTGAAGATAGATTATACTTGGAAATCTAGCTTGTATGATATGATTTTCTATTCATCTTGATGAATAATAGAACATACGAGGAGGAATAGTGAAATTACATACCATAACAAATCCCCCTGTAGAGTTTGATCCTGTTGAGAAGGGTGATGCACTCTATGGTAAGTATAGTTTTATATTTATTATTTGCTGATTATACATTTAGAATTTTTTTCACTGTAAATTAGTTCGAATTTGTCTCATTTAAAATGTCGACATTGTGCTCTTTTCCAAGGCCCATTTGCCCATTTTGCACCTTCATTTTTTTTTCAAGACAAACAGATTTTCATTCAATTTTTCATTAATCTTTTTTTTATTTATATTTGATCTTATAAGTAAATTGTACTCAATTCGTTAATATTTGTCTTTCGATATTTGGGTCTTGCTGAATTCGATAAAAATGGGTTTGGTCGAATTCAATAAAAATGGGTTCAAGCGCCACACATTACTTCTTCGCCAAAGGTCTGTAAAATATTAATGTTTACTTGTGCACTTGACATGCTTTATATTCTCGAAATTAAATAAATACATACATCTATTCATTTGAGTTCTTTTGTTCAAGATAGTGCCTTCTGCTTTTCAGGTTTGTCTACCTATGTTCACGTTGGATTTTCTGCTTTTTAGAGGTAAGTCACTTTCTTGGTTTTTGACTGCACCCTATTCTTTTGGGATGATAAGAGATGTATGATTAGATAAATGTCAAGCCATTGATAACGTTGTAAGTTAATGGTTCTATGTCCCATTTGGAAGAGTTCTAACCAAAGGAATCTCCATTCTGTCCAATCTGCTGGTAAAGCTGGTTCAAGGCTTGAAGATTCAGAGCTCCAATATGGCCCTCATGGGAAAGACCAAGCTCTAAACCTGGCATATGATGACTAATATCCATTGAATTAGTGAATTCTAACCCATGATAACCGAATTTAGGCATACGGTTTGTGGTTTGATTTACTGAATTGGAGCTTAAAACATTGAATTGGAGCTTAAAACATTAGAGTTGTGTAAAATTTCAGATCCAAAACCAGTGAAAGAAGGCCAGACCCCAGCGGAATATGGGATCTACCAAGATCATCACTAATCATAACCAAATGATTCCTGATTCCGATATCATTGACTTTTGCATAGACACCAGATGAGACAGAGCTTCCTGTTCTGAAACAGAGGCCCTGCAGCTGCAATAGCTGATGCCGGGATTGTTCGGTTCCTGTTGCAGCAATAATTGATGGCTCAGACTGCTGTAAAAGCCATTGGATTGTCTCTCCATCAGTTTTATGGCCCAACTCTCTTGTCAACTGAAAAATTCTAGCTGCAGATAAAGCTGGTATCCTTATTCTTCTGCCTCTCCCTTCCACTTTCTTATGTCTATCTTTGTTAGAGCTTCTTTTGGGAGCCAATTGCCTCTTTTTATTATCATCCTTCACATCTTCCAGCTTGTCTTGTGCCATGTTTGGTTGAGGGAAATGGCTCAACAAGGCAGCCACATCTTGAGTCTGTTGCTTTGAGCCCTTGTGTTCCATTAGAAGAAGCGAAAAATGGGGCCTCTTGATTGATGAAGGGAACATGTAAACTTGTAGACTTTCATCACCTTTTACTGTGTGATTGCCTATTTTTTAACATGTTTTACTGCTGGAAGAAATGGTTGCAAAATACCTGCTTTTTGACTAATTTTGTCTTAACCCACGATTCAGGCAATGATTTTCAATAGTAAACCTCGTCCAAAAGCAAAAGTAGATTTTCCTTTTCTTTTTTCTTGTTCATCTAAGAATTATACACCCAAAAGATGGATTTCCATTGCAAATTTGCTCAAACTTGCTGGTATTTTTGCCTGTTTTATGTTTTTTCTTGGTCTGTTGGCTTAATACTAAAGATAATTGCTTTCTTTGATTTAGTTTTTCAAACAAACTTGACCACAAAAGAACCTTAAAGTCTAAGAAAAGGTCCCCAACATATGTTATTTTTTTACTGATTTACCTAACTAATCATGAATTGGCAGGCTTGTTGTTTCATTATATGAGACGATCTTTAGGCCCACTGTCTTTGATACAAGGAAAAAAAAATAGGTGACCAGTTCTAGGCAATCAAATTGATTGCCGAAAGCAAATTAACAATCTGAACAAGTATTTTACTTTAATTTATTTTTCTTATTTTTTTTTTCTTTTACACTTAATTTTCATTCAATTTTTTACTAATCTTGTTTTTTTATTTTACATTTTGCAAATTATTCTAAATAAATACTAAAAAATGCTATTCAAGAATTTCAAAATCCGCGTGAAATCTTTTGGCAAATTGAATGTTTTTATTTTTTTTTACACATTTTCATTCAATTTTTTTATTAAAATTTTTTCCTACATTTTTTACATACGTGCATTGCACGTAGCTAAAACTAGTATATATATATAAATCTAATACGGTATTAAATCTCAAAATATATTCACCATGATTAATAATACCTATTAAATCTCAAAATTTATAAAATCTTAATCTTAATATATATAAAAGTAGGATAGTCGTCAAATTATTTTGCCAAGTTTGCCCTCCAAAACGTTCATTAATTAATATAATTTATAACTAGTACATCACCCGTGCAATGCACAGAATTAACCGTTTTCAATTTAATTACCTGAATCGAAGAATAATATTTGTTACATTTGTATATAAACATTAATTCTAATAATTAAATTGCACATAATAAGCATATTGTTGATTACAATATATGTGTAACTAAAAAACGACGACAATACTATTCTAAATTTTGTAGTTCATATAGACAGATCTTTAGTCTCTGGGGTATCTTTGGCAACAATCTCACCAATGAAGTCTTTTTGTGTATATGTTAGTTGTATTTAGAAAATTATTCTACAAATTTGACAACAAAATGTAATAACAATAAGAATCTATAAGAAACATTGTGTGCATAGAAAAATATATGTATGTTATCAAGTATTAACGAACAATTCAGTGTAATCGAGATTTGTCGAATATAGAATGTCATTGAAAGTCCTTAATTGAAAAACGTGGTTGGGGAACCTATCATCGCCTATCTCGTAAATGCAAATTGTGGTCATGAAGTTGATCTTGTACTTATGGCGAATAGTTTTGTACTTCAAATTATTGACCCCGACAATAAAATGCCGTATCACATAAAGAGTCCCTTCCCGAAGTAAAGGTGTAAATGTATGTATCAACAATTGTTTTTATGAACGCGTGAATACTCTCACCCTAGAAGCAACACGTAAATAGTAAATACAATGACAACAATTTAAAACAAAAAAGAATTGTATTAATTTTCATTAAAACTCTAGAAAAGGTAGGAATCAAGACAAAAATAATCATATAAACTTGTACTAAAAGACTGACTACAGATAAATGAAACATACAGTCTAAAAATTAGAAAATGTACAATCTAAATTATTTCAAAATTATTATTGAAATTCATGCAATATTAAATTGTAATGATAAATTTAAACTATAAAATAACAACTAAGAAAGGACAAGTACAATCCAAAAAGAAAACTGAAATTATATAATAATAGTAAATATAAACAAAAACCAACAACAAATATTTCAATTATTTATGTAAAAATAAAATGTGTATACATAACTGTTTTGTTTCTAAAAACGCGCACATGAAAACACATATTTAAGAAAGCATAATTATGTACTTGCCAGAAGCTAATTCTCAATGGGGCAGTACAAGAAACAAAACATTATCGTGATCTAAAAGTGAATTAGGAATAAACCTATTATATATATCACACGTCAGACCGATGTAGTGATACCCTTTCAAAAATGTCAATTAAACTGTTTAAATACTAGAGAGAAGGCCAAAAGAAGGTTTTATAAAAAAGAAGATGATAGGTCCAATTGTTAGTATCTGAAAAGTTGTTGCATTTATTCATATTTGAGTGTATTTTGCAAAGTTAAATTAAACAAAAAAACAAAACAATATCCGAAAACAAGAAAAAAAAAAAAAGAAGAAAAAAAATTCAAAAGTGCAAATAATTTAAAAAATGATTTTAATAAAAAATAGGAAACAAACAAACTGTTCGAATAACACAGGGAAGCCTAAAAGATGGTTTCATAAAAAAAATGAAGATGATGAGTCCGACGCATTTCTGAAAAGTTGTTACATTTATCATTTAATATTAAATGTTATACTTTATGTTTTGCTGGAAAAGAGAAAAAAATTAATAAATAATCAATGTGTGAAAGTAATTAAAGAATCTGAAATTGTTGCATGTATCATATATAATATTAAATGTTACAATTCATTTTTTTGCTAGGATGAGGGAAAAAATAAAAAAAAAAAACAATCAATGTGTGAAAGCAATTAAAAAATATGAAAAGTTGTTGCATTTGTCATATATAATATTAAATGTTACAATTAATTTTTTTTAAGGAAAAGATAAAAAATAAATAAATAAACAATTAATGTGTGAAACTAATTAAAGACTTTTCATGTATTTATCATAAATAATATTAATGTTACACTTCTTTTTTTTGCAAGAAAAAAAATCAATCAATGTAAAACCAATTAAAAAAAACAAACTCCTATGTAGCATTTATAGCGGAACTCACCAAATTAATGTGTGAAACCAATTAAAGAAAATAAACTTCTATATAATATTTAAGCGGAACTTACCAAATCTAGAAAGAAAAAATGGAAAAAAATGTGTACGTGAAATTTTCGAATGGTTATCCTATTATTATTATTATTATTATTATTATTATTATTATTATTATTATTATTATTATTATTTTTTATATATATATATATATATATATATATATATATATATATATATATATATATATATATATATATATATATTAGTAAATAAAATATATTAATACAACCATGTATTTGATTTATATTCCATAATAATAATTAATTAATAATTAACTAACTAACTACACGTATGTAAAATAAGTCAATCTTATTTACAATATTAATTAAGAAAGACACAATTTGCAATGCCAAATAAATTTAAATCAACATTCACAATTTATATAAGTGTTTTGTTATACATTTCATTTACATAGACATTGAGTATCAAGATAAATTAAGGGATGATATTAATAAAATAAAAAATAAAGAGCATCAAGATAAATTCACTTTAATTATTAGTAATAACAAATTTGAATGCTACATTAGTTAATCAATATAAGATTTAGATTACGTAAATATTACTAATTGTCTACAAATAGAAAAACAATAAATTGACATAATATCATTAACACAATCTGTATCTTTACAATTTAGAAAATCAATTTTCAAATTATAATATAAAAATTAGTGGGTTATTTAATGAGCTGTGCTAAAAATTAAGCCGAAATCACTTTTTAAAAATTAGAAAATGATAAATTTTTTTCTTTTTCACGTTAACTAAGAAAAAGTTAAAATTAGTTGCAATTTACAAAATATATATAAATACACAATATGAATATTAAATAGAGATAAGAAAACACATTCATTTGATTTAAACAAATGATAAGATTTCAACTATTATTGTAACTGAAAAATCAATATATCTGATAATATTTGTGTTGATTATTAAAAAACTTATCTAAATAGAAAATTAAATCAAATGACAGAATTTTAATATTTTATAATATTAAAATTTAATTAATTAATTAATTATCCAACTTCAAGTAATTAATAATTAGTATTCTAATATAAATAATCAATATTCCAATACAATTTAATCGAGAAAATTATAATAGAAAATAATAGAAAATTATAATAAAAATTACTCAATAAATTTTAATATTATATTATTTAAATTATATATTAAATAATATTAAAGTATTTATATTATATTTATAATAATAATATTATTATTATATATTTCTGTAGAGTCAAGAAAAAAAATATAATTAAATCAAATGACAGAATTTTAATATTTTATAATATTAAAATTTAATTAATTAATTATTCAATTTCAAGTAATTAATAATTAGTATTTCAATATAAATAATCAATATTCCAATACAATTTAATCAAAATGATCTTTCCAATATTTCAATTTCATATGATACACGGTTAAAATGAATAATATTAAGAATTAACATAAAAAAAATAGCATATCTTCCGAAATAAGATAAATTCACTTCAAAACACAAAATTGATGATGTTATGTGTTCAAATGTCTTAATTTAAACAAAGATTTAAATAATTTATGTTTTCAAAAAAATGAAACATCAATGCACGAAAACTATTGGCAATAATACAATATTTTTTAAAAATTGGACTTATTTTTCCTACAAATTTTTATGCTTCCCATAGTAGGTTTAAATAAGTTGCAGTTTAAAAAAAAAAAAAAAAATCAATACATAGAAAACATATAATTGTGTTGTATTATCAAAGAACGCTTATGAAATAATAATGCAGCTCGGATGAGATTCTCAATGATTCATTTGTTAAGTAATTGCTCAACTTCAGTTAATTAATTATCAGTATTTCAATACAATGTAAATAGTACCGTCGGTTCAGCTTCTCAATGCTTTGAATTTTTTATGATATTTGGTAAAAATGAATAAAATTATGAATTGACATTTCTAATTAAAAAATACACATCTTCTAGAACAAGATAAATTCACTTTAATTATTAGTAATGACAAATTTGAATGCTACATTAATTAATCAATATAAAATTTAGAGTATGTAAATATTACTAATTATCTACAAATATATCATTAACGCAATCTGCATCTTTATAATTTAGTAAATCAATTTTCAAATTATAATATACAAATTAGTGGGTTATTTAATGGACCGTGCAAAAAATTAATTAATTGTCTCATACGCTATGAATATCAATAAAAACCAATTTTTAATCATGGACAACCTTATGTTGCATTGTCTAGAGTTACAAATTGTATGTGATTGAATATGTTGATATGTAATAGGGATGAAGTTCCAACCAATTTGACCACAAACGTGATTTTTAAAGAGGAGTTTGAAAATTGGATTAGTTATGTTGTTTTTTTCAATATCAATAAGTAATCAAATGTTATTTATATGATACTTTTTTTATTTGAATGTAATAATAAATAAACAAATACTCTTAAAATATTTTAAAATCACTATCATAAAAAAATGTGCATTCATGCATCACACGGATGATATACTAGTTATAATACAAACAAACTTAGTACGGATTAAATCAATGTTTTAATGATGGATAATTGAAAAAGTTAAAAGTTCTAAAATTTGAGAAGTTACCATTTTACTGATAATCGAACACCTAAAATAACTATAATTGTTTGACAATTAGAAGTTGAGTTTTCAAAAGCAATTTCAAATAGAGCCGAAATATAGTGAAAGTAACTAGATACATTGTATATATATAATATAATTATGGAAGCATCATGAAATCAAAATCATGAGGCAATATCCTCTTACTCTATTTAATTGGGGTTAAAATTTAGAAATTGAAAAAAATTCAAAATATGAATAAAACTTGATATTATTAAAAATGCCTAAAAAATATCATATTCATAAAGCAAAACATAGACACACTTCTAGTCCTATGATTATAAGAACGTTAATTTTTATACCGGATGGGTCTATTTGAATTGAAGTTGATAAATCAGATTTGAAAGTAATTACTCCAACGTTTCTATAGTAGACCCAATCTTACAAAGAAGGAAAGAAAATCATGTATTGATTCAAATAAATCCATACGATTTTATTAGAAAAAACATGTATAAATTAAATTATTTCATGACTATGTTTACTCTACAAGAAATTAAAAAGTTGATTTTCTAAAGAACTTCTTAGCGCATGTTTTAGGAGTATTGAAATTATTTTTTAAGTACTGAAATTATAAGTTGTTGGTGAATGTGTGGGATAAAAAGTGGGTTGTAAGTTGTGGGTCCCATAAAATGTGTGGATAAAAATATATTTGACTAATTTGACCAACTAAAATTATAATTTAAGCAACTCCAAACATGTGATTAATCAAGGATGGAGGTGGGGGGCGAGATCATATTATAGTTCGGTCAAGATCCGGAAAAAATCATTTTTTGTAGTGCAATTTTTTTTTCCCCAATACCATTCCAATCTTTGAAATGATTTTTTTAGTAATCTCCTCCAAAAAATTCAAGCCCCACCCGATTCTTAATTGATATATACACACACAAACAAAAAACAACTCGACTCAATAATAATCCTCATAATCAAAGGAACTCCATGTCAAAAGGATACTCAATCTTGTAAAATATTTGAATATTTTTTTTTTTTTTTTGAATGGTTCAAACTTAGCTTTTAATAATTGATTTTGCTAAACTCTCGCAAGAAAAAAGAAAAAAAGGAATTTAAGCTAAATAATGCTTCCAATCATATTGCTGTCTGCCAACAATATTTGGACAAAAATAGCCTTAAAATTAGGATTAATGACTTCGATAGTCGTATTACGCACTTAAGTGGTCACTCTTTATTGGTCCATAAGAGGCCAAGTGAATTAGTCAATCACATCTGAATAAAACTTTTTTTTTTTTCGAAAAGGATAATTACATTCAACAAGGATTCTGTTTGGGAGATTCCTATAAATATTCAACTGTATCATCTCAATCTTTAGTATGTATGTCGGCCATGGCTTTAATGATGAAGAATTCTCGTGCATTCTTTTTGCTTCTCATTCTTCTTCCTCTTCTTGCTTCGTGTGCCGATCAAAAGCAGGTAAGGCGTCCCGAGATACAAATATTCATTCTTTCGACTATCGCATGTTTCTTATTACTATTCTTAACTTATCATGTTTTTATTTCCTTTGGTTTTACAAAATTCTATGATAATTTGCAGGTTTATATAGTGTACTTTGGACATCATAGTGGAGAAAAAACCTTTCAAGAAATCGAAGAAAACCATTATTCATATCTTTCCTCTGTGAAATTGACAGCGGAAGATGCAAGATCTTCTCTTATTTATAGTTATAAGCATAGCATCAATGGCTTCGCCGCACTACTCACCCCGGATGAAGCTTCAAAGCTATCGAGTAAGTAAACACGGCCGGACAATAGAAGAGACAAGATTTTATGTTGTTTATTTTTTTTAAATGTTGTTTAATAAGGGTTTTCTCTCTTGTACATTTTGTGGTTTTATAGAGATGGAGGAAGTGGTGTCTGTGTTTCGGAGCCATCCAAAGAAATACTCTTTGCATACTACGAGGTCGTGGGAATTCGTAGGTTTGGAAGAAAGGACAAAACCATACTTCTTGAAGAAGGACGATTTATTGTTGAAATCCAAATATGGGAATGATGTTATTGTTGGCATGTTGGACAATGGTATGTAAATTAAGAATAATGTTATTCATAATTGTTCACTACATGTAGTGAGCATAATTATTCTAATTAATAATGTATTTATATAACAACTATGAATAATTACTCAATGTAGGCTCATTATCAGTATTGAGCGACTATGAATAGCATTACTCGTAAATTAAGCCTAATATATGGTCATCAAGATTGTTATGTTGCATATACTTTTGCTATTTTATACGGTGTACATTATCACTACTTCTCGTAGAATTGAAAATAAAGTTTTCATTCTTATCATCAGGGGTTGGAGTCAAAAATTTTTAGAGGGGACTATTACTTGAAAAAAAAAATTGCACATCAAAACCTTGCTACTATGAAAAACAAAATTAATTTTTTCTAGAGCGGAATCGAACTATAGTCCGGTCCTCACCCTACCTCCGCTCATGCTTATTATGGATTAGTAACCGCATCCAATTTTTTTTTTTTTTTTTTTTTTAAAATCTCAATTGTGTGGAACTTTCCATTTTGGGAATTGAATAGAATCAAGATCAAACCCTATTTGATGGTATTTTTGATCTATGATTTATGTATCATCTTTTCATTTTCAAACAATCTATTGATGAATTCCGATTCTTTCTTTTTGTCTTGATTCTTTTTTGATGGAGTTTGTATACATCCTATTCATGAGGCTAAAACACGTGGTTAACAATTGTCAATTTGTCTAAAATTTCAATTCAACAGGTGTATGGCCAGAATCTAAGAGTTTTAGCGACGAAGGGTTGGGACCAGTTCCACCAAGGTGGAATGGAATTTGCCAATCTGGAGATGCATTCAACTCGTCTAACTGTAATAAGTGAGTTTATTCTCTCTGAGTCTAGATCTGCTCTCTCAGTCTCCAAATAGAAAATTTATACAAGGATCATTATGGACAACATTTATTACATTCATACTTAGTATTATTGATGATGTACATGTTTTGGGACAGCACACCTACACTCTCTCTACAATTGAATTCTATTATTATTAATATCTTATTGATGGATTAATATATAAATCAAAATTTACATTAATTTTTGAAAAATTAGTATCAACCTGTTCCTTGTACTTGTCAAAATTTGCAGGAAGATAATTGGTGCTCGATACTACATTAATGGTTACAAAGCATTCTTCGGTCCTCTCAACAGAACAATAGATTACTTGTCCCCTCGTGACAAGGACGGACATGGAACACACACAGCATCAACTGTAGGAGGCAGGAAGGTTCCTAATGCTTCAGCCATTGGAGGATTTGCTAGAGGCACTGCTTCAGGAGGTGCACCACTTGTTCGACTCGCCATCTATAAAGTCTGCTGGGCGGTTCCAGGCGTAGAAAAAGATGTGGGCAACACATGCTTCGAGGAAGATATGCTAGCAGCTATGGACGATGCGATTGCAGATGGTGTTGATGTCATTAGTATTTCCATTGGTACAAGCAAACCTATGCCATACACTGATGATGGTATCGCGGTTGGAGCTTTGCACGCATTGAAGAAAAACATCGTAGTGTCTTGTAGCGCGGGGAATTCAGGTCCTGCCCAGTCCACATTGTCGAATCCGGCTCCATGGATTATCACAGTTGGTGCAAGTACCCTCGACCGGGCATTTGTAGCACCTATTGAACTAGGAAATGGGAAGAAAATACCGGTAAAATGAGCAAAGGAAACCAAAATTCTCCCTTTAATTATATTTTATAAGTAATTTTAATTGAATTTAATCAATTTTAACTTCTGTGATTGATATCAGGGAGTAGCAGTAACTCCACATAACCTGGAGAAAAAGATGTATCCATTAGTTCATGCAGCACAAATTGTCAACCGTAATGTTCCCAAAAATGAAACCAAGTAATCTCTCTCTCCTTCTTGTGTTGAATTGTGTAGAGTCTAATCATATCATATACTTTTCCTGACCATGGATTGATATGATAATCCTAGACATTCTTACCCGTTATATGTTTTTATTAGTCAATTAATTGAATTTCGAATATTTATTACACAGGCTATGTTTACCCGGTTCGCTTTCTCCCAAGAAGGCTAAGGGAAAGATTGTCTTCTGCCTGAGAGGCGCTGGATCAAGAATTGGAAAAGATTTAGAGGTGAAAAGAGCTGGAGGAATTGGTATCATCACAGGAAATACTAAAGAAATTGGAGATGAATTATATCCTGATCCTCATTTTATTCCTGGAACTGGTGTCACTTATGAAAATGCTGTCAAACTTTTTAAGTACATACGTTCCACAAAAAAGCCAATGGCTTATATAGTCCCATCTACAACAGTTATACACACCAAGCCAGCACCATCTATGGCCATCTTCTCGAGTCGAGGCCCTAACACAATTTCACCCGACATTCTTAAGGTTACTTTTTATACTAATGAAACTTACTTTCGTTGTTTTAACTTATCCGGTCTGGTTTTAATAACTTTGTTAACTTGTGATTGTGATCATTTGACAGCCCGATATTACGGCTCCAGGAGTGAATATATTGGCTGCATGGAGTGAAGCATCATCTCCAACAAAGTTAGACATAGATCATCGAGTAGCAAAGTATAATCTTCTATCAGGAACTTCTATGGCGTGTCCACATATTGCTGCAACATGTGCACTTCTCAAGGCCATACACCCCAAATGGAGTAGTGCTGCTATTAGATCTGCCCTAATAACCTCAGGTAATAGCTTTGTTAGAATTTCTTGTTATAATTGAAATCTTGATGCAAGGAAACTTTAAAAAAATAGTGTTTTTGACTCGGACATGTTTCAAAAACCGAAAACTTCGAATCTATTTCATAAATTTAAAAACACACATTCCATATGAGCCACTGCTTATAATCTACAATTTTTTTTTACCAAATATATATACTCTAAATAACGGTCTTTAACCTTTCCACTTACAAAAATTAACAAGTAATTATCAAATTTTGCCCACAAAGATCTTAACATCATTGATAAAGTAACCCTAAATTTTCTGTGCCCTAATTCCCATTTTTTTGTAGCCATGATTTCGATAGCAAGAAGAATTTTTGTATAATTTGAAACCAAAACACTCGATATCATATCAATTTTATTTCCGTTTTTGTTTTCGTGCAACCTAGCATTATGCTCGAAACCTTGCATCATATGCTTACATTGAACATTTTTGCCTTTCAGCGGGACTGAATAACAACGATGATAACCTCATAACTGATGCAATCGGCAATCCAGCGGATTCTTTCCAATTCGGATCGGGTCATTTCCGGCCAACAAAAGCAGCCGATCCAGGACTAGTCTACGACGCATCATACAAGGATTATCTTCTCTTTTTATGTGGCAGTGGAATCAAGAATCCTGATTCTTCCTTCAGTTGTCCAGAAAATCCGCCTCGGCCTGTAAACCTAAACTATCCATCCGTCGCTATTCCGAGGCTAAAAGGCACCGTGACAGTCCAGAGAACCGTAACTAATGTTGGCAGCAGTAGGAGTGTGTACTTCGCTAGTGCTAAACCTCCGGCGGGATTCAAGGTCGAGATATGGCCGCCGATTTTATACTTTCACAGTGTTGGGCAGAAGAAGAAATTCAGCATTACTGTGAAAGCAAACAGTGAAATGGTGGGAAAAATGGATATGGATGAGTATGCATTTGGATGGTATACCTGGTTTGATGGAATCCATAATGTTAGAAGTCCCATTGCTGTTTCAGTAGCGTAGTTTTTTGTCATAAAAGTGTTTCAAAGAGTAGAATTGTACAAGGTTGGATTACTTTCCAAATAAGTGACTTATTTGTTTTGTTCAATCGAAAAAACTTTATTTATTTTAAACTTACTTATTCACTTATAAGTAAACCTAGTTTTACGTATGTTTTTCAAATTTAGCTAAACATGCACTCTTTCACCTCTTGACTCGTTTGTTGAAGGCATGTTTCGAAAATTAGGACGAAGAAAATTTTGGTAACAAAAGCTTTTTCTTTGAACAAACAACAAAAGTTTCATGAAAGCTTTTATTGGAATCACTAAATTCATTATCTACATCAATCAAGTCTTGGTTCCGAAGATCCGAACCTGTGTTTATAAAAAAGAGGGTTAGGATTTTCTTATTGTCAATAAAGAAACATAAAATAAGGATTCCAAAACTGTAAAAAGCCAACATTTATATGGAACGGAATCCATCCAAGTAATGAATGGATAAAGCGATATAATGTTCAGTAAGATATATTTCAAAGTTCAGTTATTAAGTAGTAATATGGGGTATAGTTGAGTGACTATTTATTTAATTAACCCGTATGACATAGATATGTGGGCATCATATATTATTGCAAAAAATATATTTACTTAATTATATATTTTTTTGTAGAAATTTAATTAATCCGTATGACATATATATGTGTTCGTCATATATTGATGTAGAAAATATATGTACTCCATTATACTTTTTAATTGAAGAATAAAATTTATAAATAATTCAAACATCATTTAATTAAAAGTTGTATTAACAAATATTTACTCACCTTATTTATTATTTACCTTGTTGGTAGAATTGTATTTGTAGTAGGATACTATGTATGTAATATTTCTATTTTAGGTAGAATTCTTTTCCTATTAGTAATCTTCTTTATAATTCAATTCAATCAATACGGAGAATTATTTCTCTACACACATATTTTCTCTCATAAATTTCATATGGTATCAGAGCGATGATTCTTAGCTAACGATGTTTGGCACAAACGATGATAGAAAAACCATAGAAGCGACGATTGTTCAATTGGATCCCATTGCTCTACAACAATCCTATCATCCCGACTTAATCCGAATTTCTAAACCACTTGATAAAAATAATTATGGACAATGTAATAGGGTTATAAGAATTGCCCTAATTGCCAAGACTAAAATTGGCTTCATTAATAGGAAGATCAAATCACCAGAAGCAGAAGATGAGAAGTATTCTATATGGGAACGAAATAATCACATGGTGCTATCTTGGATACTTAATTCGGTACATCCAAATATTGCTGAAAGTATCATATACTCCGAATCTGCCACAGAGGTATGGAACGACCTACGAGATCAATTTTCTCAAGGTAATGGTGCGCGAATATATCAGATTCACCAAGAAATTGCTGAGCATTGACAAGGAAGTCAATCGGTGTCAGCTTATTACACCAAATTAAAAGAACTATAGGATGAATTGGGTTCTTATCATAACCCAATTGGATGCACTTGTTGAAATCTTAATGCACTGGCTGAAAGAGATGAGAAGGAGAATGCCATGCAATTTCTGATGGGGTTGAATGATTCGTATTCCACAATTCGTGGAAACATATTAATGATGAGCCCCTTCCCAGATACTAGAAAAGTCACACTATTTTAATGTAACATGAAAGACAAGTTGATGTTGCAATATATCATGAAGGGCAACATTCAATCAATTGGGAGAAGTCGAACAATTGGGGATCGAATCGGAAAGGTGACAATCGGCCGATCGATAATCCATCAAGCAATGACCGGTCGATCGTTTCATCTTACTAGTCGATCGTTTCGATGGGAATTGGATAGTAGAAACAGTGCACCCACTGTGGGATGAATGACCACATTGTTGATACCTGCTAATTCATCCAGGGCTTTCATCCAGGACACAAGTTTCATGGGAATGACGTGAAGCCACGAAACAAACGCTTCATAAACACTGCTACCGCTTCTCCACTTAATCTAAAGGAAGGAAAAATGCTTACAATCAAGGAATATGAGCTGATGGTGACACTTCTAAACAACAAGGCGGGTAATGATAAGTTTTATGTTAACACCTCAGGTATCAATTCATCTACTATCTCTTTGAGTAATTCATGGATTATTGATAGCGGGACCACTGACCATGTGACAAATGATGGGATCGTTGAGAATAAATCCATGTCAAAGTACAAAACTGTGCAATTACTGAATGGAGGTCATGCTCTTATTAAATCCATTGGTGCAGTTAACTTGGGAAATAATATGACTGTTGATAATGTGCTTTATGTTCCCAACTTCAAAGTTAATCTATTATCTATTAGTAAACTTACTAGAGGGTTAGATTGCTATGTGACATTTTTTCCTGATTTTTGTGTCATGTAGGATTTGACTACGAAGAAGATGATTGGCTTGGGAAGGTAGAGTAACGGCCTATATTACATTTCACAAAGACCACAAATACATCATACTACCAGTGAATCAACCAATCTATGGCATAGATGTCTTGGGCACCTTTCAACCTCATCTCTTCAATTCCTAGCACAAAGTATTTTAGATATTAGTTTTGATTCCCACGATATTTGTGATGTTTGTCATTTGAAAAAATAATCTAGATTACCCTTTAAAGTTAGTCAAATTTCTAGTAATAAACTATTTGATTTGATTCATTGTGATATCTGGGGACCTCATAGGATTCATTCTTATTCGATGCTAGATATTTTCTTACAATTGTTGATGATTTTTCTCGTTATACTTGGGTACACCTTATGCGTCACAAATCTAAAACTCAAAGCATAATTAAGATTTTCTTTGCTTGGGTTAAAACTTAACACAACCTAACTATAAAAGCCCCAAGGTTTGACAATGGACAAGAGTTCTTATCCTTGCAAGCATTCTTAAATGAAAATGGTACCATTTTTCATAGATCATGTCCTTATACCCTCAACAAAATGAAGTAGTAGAGAGAAAACACCGCCACCTCCTTAATGTGGCTCGTGCCATTAGATTTCAATCTAATCTTCCGTTAAAATTTTGGGGAGAACATATCAAGACGGCTTGTTACCTTATCAACCGGATACTTTCACCATTGCTATCACACAAAACACCAAACGAAAAATTGCACAAGACACCACCACTTTATTCCCATTTACTTGTCTATGGTTGCCTGTGTTTTGCCACCAAGCTTAAACACAGCCATAAATTTGACACACGAGCCAAACAATATGTGTTTCTTAGATACCCCTCAGGGCAAAAATGATACCTCTTATATGACCTTACCGACAGAAAATTTGTGGTGTCCCGAGACGTCGTGTTCCATGAAACTATATTTCCATACGCCTCACAGCTAAATGAAGAAATCAACTCCATCCCGTTGCCAAAATCTATGCCTATGGATGTTGAAACGCCGCATTTAACATACCCTGACGACCACCACATAGTAGAAACAGATAACATGCCTGAAAATCCCGAACACAGCCCCATCGATCGACTGACCAAGCGACCGGTCCACTCATCCGGTCCAACAAAGAACTCCATCTGTTGACCGGTTCCTTCATCCGGTCCAACAGATAGCTCAACCAGTCGACCAATTTTACCTATCGGTCAACCAGTTGAGTAATGTTCATCCACACGCCTGATCCACCTACCGATCGATCTACCGGTCAACCGGTCTCCTCTTCTCATCCTCCAGATGACCAACTAGAACAACCCTATGTAGTACCAAATGACCAAATTCGACGATCCACAAGATCACTTCAACCCCAATTCGCCTGAAAATTACTATGTTAATCATGCTCTGCATACTCAAGCCGGGTCTCTTCTAGTCAACTCCAGCACTCGATATCCTATATCAATATATGTATCATATGAAAATATTTCTTCTATTCATCGTGCTTTTATATACAATATTTTTCATATCATTGAGCCAGCAACATATAAGGCAACATGCCAAGATCCCAAATGAGTAGCTGCTATGAATGATGAAATTTGTGCCTTGGAAGAAAACAATACTTGGTCACTTGTCCTGTTTCCTCCAGGTCATCATCCTATTGGTCGTAAGTGGGTGCTCAAGGTCAAATTTAATTCTGACGGTACAGTTAAACGATATAAAGCACAGCTGGTGGTAAAGGAGTTTACACAACGAGAAGGGATTGATTATAATGAAATTTTCGCTACTTGTTATCGCCTCTTTTCGCAACTGGACGCTTCATCAGATGGATGTACAAAATGCATTTTTTTCATGGTAATCTTGATGAAGAAGTCTATTTGACTCATCCACCTAGATTTCGTCGACAGAGGGAGACACCAGTTGTATGTCGACTTCATAAATCTTTATATAGATTAAAATAGGTATCTCATTCTTGATTTCAAAAATTTGTATCTCGCTGTTATTCAGTTTGAGTTCAAATAGTCACATGTAGATTACTCATTCTTTACAAAAGTCAGTGGTGATTCATTTACAGTAATTCTATTATATGTGGATGATATTATTGTCACAAGAAATGATAAGCAATTTCTTCTACAAAGATGTTCTATACATCTCAATTCAAGTTGAAGGACCTTGGCATATTAAAATACTTTCTTGGAGTAGAAATTGCTCGCTCGAGATCAGGGATTTCAATAAATCAAAGGAAGTATACTCTTAACATTCTTCAAGAGGCCGGATTACTTGGAGCAAAACCTGCAGCATTTCCTATGGAGCAGTCATTGAAATTTAATTTGACAGATGGAAAGTTGCTGAAAGATCCCACATATTATGGACGATTGGTAGGGAAGCTCATTTATCTCATAATTAATAGACTAGAAATCTCATATTCGATCAATACACTCAGTCAGTTCATACATGCACCTAAACAATCCCATCTTAATGCAGTCACCGATTACTCCGATACTTGAAAGGGGCACAAGGACGAGGATTATATTTCCCATCAAGTGGAAAATTGTAGCTAGCAGGATTTTGTGATACAGATTGGGTTGGAGATATTACTACACGACGGTCGGTTACGGGATATTGTATATTTTTGGAAAATGCGCTTATATCATGAAAAAGTAAGAAGTAAACAACCGTGTCCAAATCTTCAGAGCAGAGTATAGGGCGATGGCTTCTATTACTTATGAGCTTACATGGTTGAGACAATTGCTGACATACTTATGTGTAGATCACCCACAAGCAGCAATCTTATATTGTGATAATCAAGCATCAATGCATATTGCTGCTAATCTAGTATATCATAAAAGGACAAAGCACATTAAAATAGATTGTCATATTGTTCGTGAACGAATTGTTAAGAGAGAGATCAAGACTGCCTATATTCCAAGCAACAATCAGATTGCATATTTATTTATTAAAGCACTAGACAAGGAGGCATTTCACAGTTTCACTCGCAAGTTGGGAATTTTTGACATACATGCTCCAACTTGAGGGGGAGTATTAACAAATAGTTACTTACCTTATTTATTATTTACTTTGTTGGTAGAATTGTATTTGTAGTAGAATACCATGTATGTAATATTTCTATTTTAGGTAGAATTCTTTTCCTATTAGTATATATATTTTATAATCTTCTTCATAATTCAATTCAATCAATATAGAAAATTATTTCTCTATACACATTTTTTCTCTCATAAATTTCATAGGTTGGGAGGAGGTCTATGAATACTATGTGGGAATCGGTATTAAAACAAATAATTATATGAAAAGAAAAAAGAAAATATCAACTTGCTCTAAGGAATTCGAATTACATGCATCATTACTCAGACCATATGTTTTTCAATTTTGAGGTTTTGCTGGGAAACAAAAGTATCAATTGACCTTAAATGGTCGTTTAAGGTCAAATTAAGGACAAAGATCTGGTCGAGATTTACTGATCATAACGAACCACCAAGATTCATAGTTGTGACTTGTGACTCAGGACTACTAGAAGGTATGAATTAAAAAATATATCCTTACAATAATATAAGAACTTTAAATTTTTTCACTATTCATTTTTTCGTCTTACACACCGTCGTTTTACAACCTCCTTTTACAACTATAATTTGTTTTATTTTCTAATATTTTTGAAGCTACTCTTCAAGCCGAGCAGACTTTTATTGACTAGAATTCAAATTCAGCTCCATCCTTTTACAACTTTAATTTTAATTTGTTTTATTCTCTATTACTTTTCAAGAGCAGATTTTATTCACCATTAGAATTAGAATTCTAGAATTCAGAGATTGGATCCTACAGTTCAAATTTTCAGACATTGTAAATATTATTACAACATTTTGAAGCTTTAATGTCTATTGTAAGTATTATTACAATATTTTGAAGCTTTAGTGTCCATTTTTTATCCAAATTTTACAATTAATCATTTATTTTTTACCTATTTGATTTTCTGTTTCATTTTTCTCTTTGTCTTAGTCTTTGTCTTTTCTTGCATAATATTGGACTTTAGATTTTACATTGGTGTATGTTATTTGTTTTGAAGGAAAATTTATCATTTTTTCTATTTTTTTCCAATTTGAAGAGTAATTATAACTGGGGAAATTTCAAATATGTGGTTTCTTTGCATGGGACTTCTACCACTGACCATGAAGTTGTCTATTGAATAACCTACATGCTTACACATTGTTGCAAAAGTCTAGGCAGCTGACCATTGTTGTTGCGGAGACTGTTGCTCGGCAACCAATGCTCGGCCATCACAGTGGTTGCCGACACATTTTTGTAAGTGTGCTTTCGAAGGTCGTGGTTGTTGCTTGACTTGGAAACCAATGTGGTTGCCCATTGGTTGCTGAGTCATATTGGTTGCCGAGCTACAGTGGTTGCCTCGGTAATGAGTTTCGTGTTGTTACTAACACTTTTGTTTACAATTATCATTTTTTTTACCTATTTGATTTCTCTCTGTCTTCATCCCTTTTGTATATTATTTTTTTTTGAAGGAAAATTTCATTTTTTTGTTTATCCTTTTCCCAATTGTAAGAATATTTCTAATTACACAAGGGAAATTTTAAATATATGGTTTCTTGTCTATTGCATAACCTACTATTTCCGTCAGTCAGAAGCGAGATAGTAGCTATGCCCCAACCTTGGCTCGACAACAAGCGGCTCGACAAACAACAATGTGTGGTTGCCATCTTGGCAACACTATGGTTGCCGCATGTGTGGTTGCCATCTCGGCAACCACATGTGGTGGTTGAGCAGCTCGACAACCACAGTTATCCATTGGTTGACGAGTGTGCAATTGTTTCCAACCCAATGTTTTTCCAGCTCAATTAGTTGAAAATGATAGTTACATTGCAATTGCAAAGTTATATTCAATACCAACATTTGGTTATTTAAATTTGTATTAGACCTGATATTTTTTTTTATTATTTTGGTATTTGTTTTTAGCTGTTTTCTTTTTGTTTTATTTTATATATGTGTTGTACATAGATGGACACACAAGAAAAAAAAGATTTGCGCAATAAAAGGAGGAGAGAATTGTATGCAGAGAGACAAATTCAACCAAAAAAGAAAGTAACTAGGTTGCAGGGTAGTTCAAGTAAAACAACAGGTAAGTATTTATTAAATTTATATATTATATATTCAATTTTTTTTCAATATACATTATAATATTGTATTTTTATTTTGTATTTGATAATCAAAGAATAGTTGATGAAGGTGATATAGCTGTTGTTGAGGAACTTGATATAGTTGATGATAATATATTAAATAAGAATTGTAATATTAATCAATATGGTAAAAATGTTGATATAAAAAATATTCCCACAAAAATTCATATATTAACACCACCAACAATTTGTAAGTACTGTAAAGCTATAAAATTTGAGAAAGAAACTAAAGGTTTTTGTTGTTGTGATGGTAAAGTGAAATTGAAAATAAATTCTGGTCGTGATGAATTGTATCAGCTATATACTACCAATTCCAATGAATCCTTACATTTTAAAACTAATGCACATAATTATAATAATCACTTTGCATTTACACCATTTGAGGTAAAATATGATCCAAATTTGGGAAAATCATACAAAGGTATATATACATTTAGAATTCAAGGACAAGTTTATCATTATATAAATTCAATTATACCTATTGATAACAATCCTTCATTTTTACAATTGTACTTTTATGATACTGAAAATGAAATATAGCATAGGTTAAAAAAATCAGATAAATTTTGTCAATATATGTTGAATAAATTAATCAATATATTACAGATTAATCCATATTCAAAATTTTTTCGCTCATTAAGTAGTGTCAATTCTTTAGAATTATGTAAAATACAAATTAGATGTGATGCAGGAGTTGATCAAAGAGTATACAATACACCTTCAGCATCACAAGTGGCTGCGATATGGGTTGATGAAGATCCTTCTATTATCACTAACACTAGATCAAGAGATATATTAATACATTGTCATTCTGATACTATACATAAAATACATTACTATTTTGGCTGTTATGATCCACTTCAATATCCATTATTATTTCCTTATGGTGAATCTGGATGGCATGAAGGTATCAAAAAGTATAGTCCAAACAATGTTGATACTTATAATATTGTGAATAATTTGTTAGATATAAATGTTATAAATTATGCAAATGAATTAATTGAAAACGAGAATTCAGGTTATTATTTTAAACACAATCTATTATTATATTTTTATTCTAAAACTTTATTAACTTTCTTTATTTTTTTGCAGTTATGAAAAGGTCTAAAAAGAAATTGCAAGTATCTTGCAGGGAATATTATTGCTATAAATTACAGGTAAGACCTACTAATAAATGTATTTTACTTCATGCTGGAAGACTTTTTCAACAATATGTGGTTGATATGTATGTTAAAATTGAAACAAGTAGATTAGGTTATTTTAGGAAAAATCAAAATGAAATACGTGCTGAATTGTATCAAGGAATTGTTGATAGTGTAGAAAATGGTGAAAATAGAGTTTATAAAATTGGTAGAAAAATTATTTTACCTTCTTCTTTTATTAATGGCCCCAGAGATATGAAAAAAAGATATATGGATGCAATGGCTTTGGTTCAAAGGTTTGGTAAACCAGATATATTTTTAACAATAACTTGTAATTCAAATTGGGATGAAATAAAAATGAATTAAAATATAATGATATTAGTCAAAATAGACTGATTTAATTACTCGTATATTTAGAGCAAAATTGGAAGAATTAAAATTGATTTATTTCAAAGACATATTTTTGGTGAAGTTGTTGCTTATATTTATGTAATAGAATTCCAAAAAGAGGCCTTCCACATGCACATTTTTGTTAATTCTTAAACCAAAATTTAAAATTAATAACAGATTTAATTGATGAAATTGTTTCATGTGAAATACCTAATAAAAATCATAACTCTCACTTACATTCTATTGTAGTTAAACATATGATGCATGGTTCTGTGGTATACTAAATCCTAACAATATTTGTATGAATAAAGATGGAAAGTGTAAAAATAAATATCCAAAAGAATTTATTATAAAAACTTTTCTTGGAGAAAATTGTTACCCAAATTATAGGCATTGCAATACTTATGAAACAGTTACTGTTAGAGGTAATTTATTAGATAATAGATGGGTTGTACCTTATAATCCATATTATGTGCGAAATATGATTGTCATATTAATGTAGAAATATGTTCAACTGTAAAAGCAGTAAAATATTTATATAAATATGTATACAAATGACACGATAGGGTAAATTTTTGTGTAAATAATAATACAAATAATGTTGATGAAATTGAAAAATTTCAATCTGCTAGATGGATATCTCCACCTGAAGCACTTTGGAGAATATATGGATTTATTTTATTTGAAAATTTTTCATCAATTATATCGTTACAATTACATCTTGAAAATAACCATTTAGTGACATATAAAGATTCTGAAAATTTGTTAAATATTATTGATACAAATTATAGAAAAATAACAATGTTAATTGAATTTTTTAGAATGAATACATGTAATGAGTTTGCAAATACATTGTTGTATAGAGAATTTCCCCAATATTTTGTATGGGATGCACAAGGTAAAATATGGACAAAAAGAAAATGTGGAAATGTAATTGGAAGATTAGTTTCAACTAACATAGTTGAAAGGTGAAAGATATTATTTACGAATTTTGCTCAATCATATTAGAGGACCAACATCATATGAAAATCTAAAAATAATAGTAAATGGTGTTTCTATGCAATCTTTTCGTGAAGCAGCTCTTGCACATGGCTTGATAAATGGTAACAATTATTGTGAAATGTGTTTAGAAGAAGCTATTGCTTATTAAATGCCTTCTTCTTTAACACGTTTATTTGCTACAATATTAACTTTATGTGGACCTGATGATCCAAAATTATTGTAGATTAAATTTCGTAGCTTTATGTATGAGGATTATGTCAATGAAGGTTTATCTATTATAAATGCTGAAATTCAAGCTCTACATTATATTAATCATATATTAGAAGAAAATGGTAAAAATATAAATGAATATTGTGTTGTACCCTTTCAAATAACTATGGGAGAAGAAGAAAGATTAGCTAATATTATTACTGAAGAAATGGCAAATAATGTAATTGAAGGTAGTGATATATTATATACAAATATGTTAAATAAAGAACAAAAAATAGCTTATGATGAAATTTTAGAACATGTATTAAACATGAAGCACGGAATGTTTTTATAGATGAACCGGTTAGTGCAGGTAAAACATTTTTATATAAAGCCTTACTTACATTAGTTAGATTCAAAAATCTTATAGCATTAGCTACTGTTTCTTGTGGAGTTGCAGCTTCTTTGTTACCTGGAGGACGAACTGCACATTCAAGATTTAAAATTCCTTTAGAGATAAATAGTGATATTACATGTTGTTAGTAAACAATCTGCATTAGCAGATTTGTTTCGAATGACAAATTTAATTATTTGGGATGAGGCACCAATGATGCACCGCTATGCTATTGAAGCTATTGACAAAATGTTAAAAGATATTAATGAAAGTAATTTACCATTTGGTGGGAAAATTGTTGTTCTAGGTGGAGATTTTAGACAAGTTCTACCAGTTGTTCAAAAAGGTAACAAAGAGAAAATATTATTAGCAAGTTTAGTTCATTCTAGCTTATGGCCACATTTTAGAAAATTTCAATTAGTCCAAAATATGAGAGCACAATTAGATCCATTATTTTCTCAATTTGCTACTTAATATTGGTGATGGGATTCATATTGAACATACATGTGGTATGATTAAGCTTCCTAATGAAATAATTATACTATTTGAAGAAGAATACAAATCTTTAAAAATTTAATTAACATTTTATTTCCAAATTTAAAAGATTATGTTACAAATTTAGATACAATGATTAATAGTGTTATTTTAACTCATAAAAATGAATGTGTTGATTTAATAAACAATATTTTACTTAAAGAACTACCTGGTGAAACATCTACATATTATAGTTATGATGAAACTTTGGAAAAAATAGATCAAAGTATCCACGAAGATTTTTTAAATACTTTAACTCCAAATGGTATTCCACCACATGAACTTATATTAAAAAAAAATTGTCCTGTTATATTACTTAGAAATATTAACTCTTCAGAAGGATTATGTAATGGAACAAGATTAGTCTGTCGATCATTTGAACGTAATGTATTCATGCTGAAATATGTATTGGAAAATATAAAGGAAAACATGTTTTCTTACCAAGAATTCCATTTATACCTCTTCAAAGTGATAAAAATTCTTTTCCTTTTAAAAGAACACAATTTCCTATTCGTCCATGCTTTGCAATGACAATAAATAAAGCTCAATGACAAACTCTAGATTTTGTTGGTTTATATCTTCCCGAATCTGTATTTTCACATGGACAATTATATGTGGCATTATCTAGAGCTAAAACAATTAGTTCTATTAAAGTATTGATAAAACCAATTGAGAAAGTATTGATAAAACCAATTGAGAATTCACATTTGCATTTACGATGTGCAAAAAATGTTGTCTATAAAGAAATTTTAGCTTTAGTGAATTTATAGTGTAATTATTGTTATTGTTTAGTATTTTCTAAATCATGTTCCAATTTTTGCCTATTGTTACCTATTTTATTTTCTAATTTATTTTTCAAAATTTACAAATCTAGATATATAAAGCATTCAATTTGTAATCATGATGAATTAATTTTTTCAAATTTAATATAATTGTAATATTGATATAGATAATGTAAAAAATGTAAATATTATTATGACAACCATGCATGCTCTTTTTAATTTTAATTGATATATACAAAAGAAATCATCACTTAGATCTTATCTTATACATTTACTTATTTTTCATCCAAAATACATGAAGATGACTTGCTGGAGCTTGTCAAATATTTCATTTTAGTCTACATTGGTCATGGTTATATTCATAAATAAGTTATAAATTGTTTAATTGACTTATTAGATTAAAATGATTGTTTCTTTTAATAAAATAATCTCATGTATCTTTATCCTATATCTTTATGCATGTTTTTGATGGCAAAAACAAACAAGTCGAAGAAGTGAATATCTACATGGATCCCACAAATCTTCTAATTGTTTCCTTTGACAAATAAATTAAATGTATGACACAATGTTTTTATTTATATCATCTTTGATATTATAAGGTGATATTGTAAGGCTTTCTGCAAGATCAATACATTAATATTTGATTATTTGAAACTATACTATAATTTTAATATTTTGGTTTAGTGCCGATATTATGTTCCAAATATTTGTATTGTTATTTCAATAATTAGTGCATTGTAACAATTGTTTCTTCAAAATAGGAAATCTAAAGGATTGAAACTATAAATATCTACTTTTGCAAATTAGTTTTTTGTCTTTGGTGATGGTGAACAACGACCAATTGCTGCAGACTTAAGTAAAACTAAATTCATACCTATAACTCTGCCTCACAACTTTTCTTTTTCATTTTTTTTGAAAATTTACAAATATATATATTTTTACTAATAAAAATTGATAGTAATACAATTAAATACGCCC
This sequence comes from Forsythia suspensa, assembly GCA_023638005.1. Lineage (NCBI taxonomy): Eukaryota > Viridiplantae > Streptophyta > Magnoliopsida > Lamiales > Oleaceae > Forsythia > Forsythia suspensa. The sequence continues at coordinate 38,795,541 of CM042667.1, forward strand.
AATTTTTGGTTAATATATGGAGAATTCAAAATTAACTACACAACAGTATGAATACAGGCTTTTTTTCCTATCATAGTTTTTTTAATAAAATTTATTCTTTTTCCAACTTTTATTACATGTCATCAACATATCTTTTATATCAAATTTTACACTTTACTCAAATTATTACTCATAGATTACTACTGCTACTATTTAATTATTGAAGCGGCTGTAAAAGTATTAGGTTATTTAATTATTGCAGCCTAAATTGTCAGTAATGTATATCTTTGGTTCTTAACAAGAAAATCAATCATGTATATCTTTGGTTCTTTCATTCTTAACAAAAAAATGAATCATAATAATTTTCTATGAAGTGACCAATGCAACAGTGGTACTTCTCTTACCCTTTTTTTTGACAAATCACTTATTCAATACTTTGTATAAACAACTAGCTTACAACCTGAGAACCAATAACTCAACAATTTCAATTCTTTGTTCACTTTTGTTGACTCGACAATATTTCTTCTTTTAATACCTTCAAAGTACTAACCAAATTTTTTCCCATTCTGTTGATTTTCTAAAATTCACAAATATATATATTTACTAATAAAAAGTTAAATAATAATATAATTTTTTTTCTATAATATTATTTTAAATAAAACCTACCTTGTGTGTTGTGATCTGACATGTAATTTCTCTTGTAATAATACATACTTTGTTTACTTATATTATTATCTGACTATGCTAAGCATTAGATTATCTTTGCTAGCTATAAAAGTTTTTGATTATTGCTTCAAATTATCCAATAAATACTATAGCCTAGCTTTGTAATTTTGAATCAAATTCATGTAGTCATTATCATTTTTAACTTGTATACAATTGAATTCTTTATTCTATTTTCTAGACATCTCTATTTTTTTTTATTAATGAGAAATAAAACTTGATACAAAATTTTCAATATTACAACCTGCATTAATACAATTATTTGTCAGTTGGTTCTGAGCTACCTCGGCAACGGTTGCCGAGTTGTCAACTGGTTCTGAGCTACCTCGGTAACGGTTGCCGAGATGGCTCGACAACCCAGCTTGCTCTCCAGCTTGCTCTGGTGGCTGAGCTGGCTTGACAACCAGGTTGCCCAGCTACTTTCAAATTCCTGCACTTTCAAATCATCCATTAAATTTACACTTTTTCCAAATTTTATTACATGTCATCAACATATCTTTTAGATCAAATTTTACTCAAATTATTACTGACTTGCTGCTCTAAAACTATTAGATTACTACTGCTACTATTTGATTATGCATCTCGATGTATATCTCTGGTTTTTACTGCAGCGGCTGCCGCAAAAATATTAGGGTATTTAATTATTGCAGCCTAAATTGTCAATATTTGATGTATATCTTTCGTTCTTAGAATGTATATCTTTGGTTCTTTGATTCTTAACAAGAAAATGAATCTTTGTGTGTATTACATAACAAAGTAAGCAATTAAAGAGTAGTGCTTCTCTTACCTTTTTTTGACAAATCACTTATTCAATGAACAACTAGCTTAAACCAACCAGTAAGTCAACAACTTCAATTGTTTGTTGACTACTTTCTTTGTTTAATACCTTTTCAGTTGTGAAAGTACTAACAATTTTTTTTTTTTTTCCATTCTGTTGATTTTCTAAAATTCACAAATATATATATTTTTATTAATAAAAAGTTAAATAATAAGTGAATTTTTTTTTCTATAATATTATTTTAAATAAAACCTATTTTTACAATACAACAACATCCATCATCAGTAGTCACTACTGTGATACACAGCCATCATAGACTACTGTAATAATACATACTTTCTTTACTCATATTATTACTGCTAAAACATTAGATTATGCTGCTAGCTATCAAAGTTTTTGATTATCGCTCTAAATTATCTAATAAATATTATAGCTTATAGTTTTGAATCCAATTCATGTAGTCATTGTCAACAATTTAATTGTTTATTTTATTTTGTAGACATCTCTATTTTTTTTATGAATGAAAAATAAAAATTGATACAAAATTTTGAGTATTACAATTGCTCCCAGCTACCTCGGCAACAGGAGTTGCCGAGATGGCTCGGCAACCAGCAAGTTGTCGAGATGGCTCGGCAACCAGCAAATTGCCGAGCGAATTAGCATGGTTGCCGAGCCAGCTATGCTCTGGTGGCCGAGCTGGCTTGACAACCAGAGTGGTTGCCCTGCTATTTTGAAATTCCAGCACTTTCAAATCATCCATTCAATTTAATCAGTAAATTTCATTAGAATCAATCATAGTTTGTATTACTTGATTCTAAAACTTATCTATTCCACATGTTCTTTTTTCCATATTTATTTCTTCCAATCAGATTTTTATTGCATATTTTGGGGTACTTCACGCAATAAAAATTGCTATTACAGACTTACAGTGCACTTTTTTTTTGAGTTTGAATTATTTTTCAATTTGAAAATTAGGAACAGATAAGAATCAAGTATAGATTCTACAATTTTTTTTGTTGTTTTCTAAATCTAATTACACAGAAGTTCATCATTTAATTTTATTTATTAGTCAAAACAACACCTTCTTAGTTTCAAACAAAAAATTACCCATTAACTAAATTCATTCAATATTTGTCTAAATTTTTTTTGGTTAATTTTAAATTTTTTAATATATAAAAGGGTTAAGAAATATTGAAAAGCATTAATATAAAATAATGTGTATACATACAGCTTCTAAAGTGTTGAAGAAACAACATTTAAGTTATCTCAGTCTTCTACCATGGCATATCAATGCATATAATTTGTCAATAAAATCTAGAGTATTTGATGTGTACAACAAATTAATACTCTAAAAAAAATAAATAAAATTTTTATTTGATCAATATTTTTAACAAAATAAATCATAACCTATTTAATTACGGGTGTGTTTTATTCCTTTCATTTTCCATGGAAAATGAAAATTTTCCACCAATTTTCCATCTTTGGTCTGTTTGATTGGTAAAATTTTCCATGGAAAATGCATTTTCTCATCTATTTTCCATCTTCGTTTGATTGCAAATTGCATTTTTCCATGGAAATTTTTTCCATGTTTTCCACTTTTTTGGCCATATTTTCCTTGTTTTCAAGGAAAATATTTTCTTTGTGGGATAGGAGAATTTATTTTCTATGGAAAATTTGTTAACATTTCCCAACCCATTTATTTTCCATGGAACATTTTTCAATCCAAATTTTCTTGGTAATTCATTTCCATGGAAAATATTTTCTTTCCACCCAAATTTTCCACTTGCAATCAAACACAACCTAAGTATAATTCTTAAGAATATGGACTAAGTTTACTATAGTTGTTTGATTTTTCTCACTTCGCTCTATACATATCTATCTATAAATAGTCCTACAATAAATCAATAATTCTTATCAGTCACTCAACTACTTAGCTAAATTTTAGTACTTGTCCTTTCAATTCTCTTCATTATCTCTACAAATATAACAAAATTGTCACCACTATTGCACAATCTTTTATAAAATGAGTAAAGAGTTTCAGTTAATTCGTGATGTTTCTCCAGGAAGTAGTGGATGGGCAATTAAAGTTGTAATTGCTGAAAATTTTTTGCCAAGAATTGCTCGGAAAAGTCCAACCAAATATCAAAATTTGATTCTTATGGATACAGAGGTAAATTTTACTACGGTTATATATTTCACTTGTTATATCATCAAATTATTAATTTTCCAAATTCCTTTTATGCATCGTGGATCAATGGTTCAAGCAACTTTGTATGGTCAAAACATTACAGCTTTCCAAGATGAATTGATATTAGGAAATACTTATTTAATATCAAATGCAATGGTTAAAGTAACAAACGCAGAGTACAAAGAAAAATCTAGAGAAGTGCAATGGACAATCTCAGGACGAACTAGAATACGCAGAGTAGAAGAAAATATTAGCAATCTGTTAATTTCTACTTATAACTTTACTGATTTTGAGGATTTCCCCAACTATATGGATTCTAACATAGATATAAGTAAGTCAATAATACTCTTTTGTACACATTGCACTCAACTTTTTAATGCTAATATACATTTTTTATTACTCGTTTTTCTTTTTTATTGCAGGTGTTGCTGGAATGATAATTGATATAAAACCTAGAAGGATTATTCAAACACGATTTGGAAAAGAATATCAAGTACAAGATTAAGTACTCATAAACAAAAAGTATAACATCTATATTTATTACACTCCATACACATTTTTTCATTATACCTTTTTATACACTAGCTATATAATTTGTTTTAATTACAAGTTTAATATACTATTCTTTTACAAATAATAGGTTTGACACCATTCTGTTAACGATGTGGGAAGCGTTTGTGGATAACGAATGCAAATACATATCTCAAAATCTGAAAAGAAAACCTGTTCTAATTGGAAAGCACCTCAAAGTAACATCATTCAATGGTAATCCATCATCTTCAATAAACTTATTATTATTATCTTTGCATAACTATTAATATATTCCATTTATATTTTTATGTACAGGTTTATCATTATCCACAAAAGCAGACAGTTCTTTCTTCATAGATGGAGAATTTGAAATTGTGGAAGAGTTCAAATCTTGGTAAATGTATATTACTTAGTTGTTTATCTATTATACATTTCTGAAATTATAACTTATGTATCCTTGTATACGTAGGGGACATACTAATTGTGAACTGATTGACGAAATTGTATGTGAAAAATATTATTTAAATTTCACACCATCCAAGCTATCTTCCAAGCTTTCTATTCCAACTGATGAGAAAGACTTCACAGAAATCAAGAATATTCAAGGACTAAAAACTGTGGTACAACTCTTGATACTTCAAATAATTATATAAATTTATAAAATTGTTGTACAATCAATATAATAACTTATTTACATATTTATTGTTATATTGGCAGAAACAATTTTTCTGGATCAAAGGAAAGCATCTGTTATAGTCGTGAATTGGTATATGAGTTGCAACAATTGCAACAAAATTTCAAGTGAAAATTATTGTGATATATACCATTGTGTGTTTTGTAAATGTGTTGAAGCTCAAGCAATTCCAAGGTAATTATGAGCAAATTAAATATTTCTAAACTTTTATTTATATTTATTTACATATTCTATTTAAATTTCATAACACAAATTTATTTCATATTTCCTTCTAGAGCTAAGGTATACATACAATTGATGGATTCTACTGGATACATTAATGCTACAGCTATAGGAAATCCAGCAGAATATTTCTTGCAATCAACTGCTAAAATTATGATGGACCAGGCATTGGTATTTCTTTTTCTTTTACTTCAGTTTTACATTCACTTATTTCACAACTTATCAAATTTTATATTAACAGACATGTACACGAAGTGCTGATTCAATGCGTTTATCAATTGATGAAGATGAGATCTTTTATGTAAAGGCTATACAACAGCAATCATCTCCTCAGTGCAAATTTGAAATACTTTTTATTATGAAGTAGGAGAAAAAGACAAAGGAAAAGCTCCAGTTGAGGATATAGGTGAACCTATTAGCCTCCTGGAACGAATAGCAAAAAGATCTTTGTTTCATTCAGATGATGCACAAATTACCAAGAAAAAATTCAGCGGCTGTAGAGTTGACAAAGACAAAAAAAACCAATGAATTTTCAAACCAGTTTAACTAAACAATGTTCAACTTCCACTTAAGATGTGTTTTGAATATCTTTAGTTCATTTTGTTATTGTAATTATATTATATAAAATATAAGGTTGAGCAATTATTGTTAAATATAAAAGCACTTACTATTTTGTTTATGATATTTCTTGTGTAGTTAACTTTTTCAAATTTAACTTTGACCCATTTCCTCCAAAATTTAGAATTTATTGTACTAAATCATCTTTTTAATTGCTCAAGGAAATGAATAATGAAATTTAGTTGTCAAGATCTCGACAACCTTTTTTGTTTGAGTTTGTTGGCAACCACGTTTTTGGTTGCCGAGAATCTCGGCAACTAAACCAAATTTGCTTGCCGACATTCTCAACAACCTTCTTTGGTTGCCGAGATTTAATCTGCAACTATTTTTGAAATTGTTTACTAAATGTGATCAGTTGAAACTTGATATTTGTCTTCACATGTTTAAATGTTCTTCTAATCTGAATTCTAATACACAATTTTGCTTTTAACATATTTGAGTTCATTTTCTAAACAATGTTCAACTTGTATTTTGAATATATTTTATTCATCTTTTTGTTATTATAATTATATTATATAGCTAACAAACAATTTTCTCTGTTGCTATTCATAAATATAAAAGAAGTTGCTAGATATTTCTTATTTAGTTAACTTTCTAGAATTTAAATTTCAGCTTCATCTTTGTCAATTGCTCAAAAATATTTGCCACCAAATATGGATTGCCCAGAATCTCGGCAGTCCACCCTCGGCAACCATATTTAGTTGCCGAAATTCTCGGCAACCAGCCTTTAGTTGCCGATCTGGGAGACTAGCCCACCAAATACAATTACCATCCATCCTGCAAAACTATTTTTAAAAACCCCTACCTCCCTCTGGTGCTTAAGCATATCTATTTTTGTATATAGTTTAAAGATACAATTTAAACAATAAGTACTCTTAATTTATAATTTATAATGTGCAACATTTTTTTCAATTTTCTGTACTATTGTTTATGTGATCACTTGAAACTTTATATCTTTGTTTACTTAAATGTTCTTTTAATAGAATCCCTTAAAATTCTAACACACAATTTTGCTTTCAACATATTTCATATTTCAGTTCATTTTCAAACCATCTCAAATAAAAGAATGCTCAACTTATATTTTGTCCATCTTTTGTTATTGTATAGCTCACTTTTAGAAATATACAAGCTTCACCAATTTTCTCAGTTGTTATTCATAAATATAAAAGCAGTTGCTAATGATATTTGTTATTTAGTTAGCTTTTTGGAATTTAAATTTCAGTCAAGTCAATTGAAAATGAAAATGAAAATGAAAGGAAATAGATTCCAATTAATACCACTACATGAATTGAAAATGCGAGGTTAATTTAATTAAAAGTCTTAAGTCGCAAAAAAAGATAAAAACAATCAGTACGAAATGACAAATTAGTTATCACGTAACAATCCTTTACTAGAATTAAACAACCTACAAGTCTAGAAAAGGATCTTGAAAAAATTATCAGCATATTTCATTCTCCTACCATTCTTCACATTACTCTAATTTTCTTCCCATTTATTCCCTTATCGTACACTTGCAATTGTGCGTCATCCTTCTTCTCAACAACCAAAGATTCTCTGCAAACAAAGAAGGTTGCCGAGATCTCGGTAACCTTCTTTGGTTGCTGAGGTTTCTCGGCAACCAGCTGGTTGGTTGTCGAGGAACCTCGGCAGCCACACATGGTTGCCGAGAAACCTCGGCAGCCATATTTCATTGCCGAGGTCAGCAACCAAATATGGTTGCCGAAAAACCTCGACTCGGAAACCAAATATGGTTGCCGCTCAGAACCAAAATGATTTTTAAAAACTCCTAAACTAATAGAAAGTAAAGCTATCGCATCAAAGTATTTTTCCTAACTTGTAACTTCGGCGTATATTAAGCATATCTATATAGTTTAAAGATACAATTTAAACAATAATTTCTCTTAATTTATAATTATAATCTGCAATCAATATTCTCACAATCTATTGTGTACTAAATGTAATCCCTTGAAACATTATATCTTTGTTTACTTATTAGAATTTAATTGTTCTTTTAATCCAAAACGTTACAATTCTAATACACAATTTTATTGTTGTTCATCTTTGTCAATTGTTCAAAAAATATTCCCCATGATCCCTATATCACATTTGGTTGCCCAGAGCTACGCAACCAAACATGGGTTGCCGAGATTCTCGGCAACCCATATTTGGTCGCCGAGATTCTCGGCAACCAAAGAGGTTGCCGAGCCTCGGCAACCCATGTTTGTTTGCCGCAACCAAAGAGGTACCTTTGGTTGTCGAGCTCTACAACCAGCCCACCAAATATGGTTGTGGCTGCGCAACTTATTGTCCATACTATAAAATTTAAAAACGCTTGCCTCCCAACATATCTCTCTTACTTTATAATTTATAATCTGCAACTAATTTTTTCTTGTAATGTTGTTTACTAAATGTAATCCGATCGCTTGAAACTTTATATCTTTGTTTACTTAAATAAATAGTCTTTTAATCGAAACCCTTAAAATTCTAATACACAATTTTGCTTTCAACATATTTCATATCATTTTCAAACCATCTCAAATAAAGAATGTTCAAATTTCTTCATCTTTTGTTATTGTAAGAAGTGACAAATTAGCTATCACATAATATCATTGCAATCATTTACTAGAATTAAACAGCCAATAGGATGTTGAAAAATTATCACCATATTTGATTCACCTAGCATTCTTCACATTACTCTAATTTGCTTCCCATTTGTTCCCTTATTCTACACTTGCAACCATTCTTCACATTACTCTAATTTTCTAATTTTCTTCCCATTTCTTCCCTTATTCTATACTTGCAATTTTATGTCCCCCATTCTTCTCGGAAATGAAAAAAACTTTGCCCATCATCTGGACAACCATTGGTCACCCAAAACTTTGCCCATGATTGGGAAGAACTTAGTAACCAAATATGGGTTGCCTGGATTGAATCTTGGCAACCCATATTTGGTTGCGACATCTCGGCAACCAAATATGGTTGCCGACCAACCTCGACAACCATATTTGGTTGCGGAGGGATCTCGGCAACCAAATATGGTTGCCAAGATCCTCGGCAATCATGCAGAGACTCGGCAACCATAATATGGTTGCCGAAACCTCGGTAACCAAATATAGTTTCCCACGAAATATGGTTGCGGAACCAAATTTGATTGTCTATATCCTACCTCCTTCCGTGCTTAAGCATTCTTTAAGCATTCCTGTTTGAAGATACAATTTAAACAATAAATAATCATAATTTAATAAGAGAGCTTCATGACTACGATCCTTCTCCTTCTTTTAATCAAAATCTAATACACAATTTTGCTTTCAACATATTTCATATCATTCTCAAACCATCTCAAATAAAGAATATTCAAATTTATTTTCTTCATCTTTTTGTTATTGTAATTATATTATATAACTCACTTTTAGAAATATATAGCTTGAGCAATTTTCTCAAACAAGTTTCTAGACAACCAACATTTGGTTACCCGGTAACTTTACTTGCCAAGCTCGCAACCAAATATGGGTTGCCGGGATTGAATCTTGGTTTCGTTACCGAGATTAAACAGAAAATTCAAGTCAATTGAAAATGAAAATGAAAGGAAACAGATTCCAATTGTCCCGCTGAAAATACGGCCACATGAATTGAAAACATGGTTAATGTAATTAAAAGTCTTAAAGTTACAAAAAAAGATAAAAAGGATCTACAAAATTTTGTAAGAAATGACAAATTAGCTATCACATAACATCATTGCAATCCTTTACTACAATTAAACAGGCTACAGGTAGGATCTTGAAAAAATTATCACCATATTTGATTCTCCTAACATTCTTCACATTACACTTCTCATTTGTTCCCTTATTCTACACTTGCAACCATTCTTCACATTACTCTAATTTTCTTCCCATTTGTTCCCTGATTCTACACTTGCAATTGTACGTCCCCCTTCTTCTCGGCAATCAAAAAAAACTTTGCCGGACAATAAATAATCATAATTTATAATTTATAATATCCAAATTCTTAAGTACATCTTTGTTTAATTTATAATTTAAATATTATTCTAATCCAAACCCTTACAATTTTGATATTATACCCATAATCAATCACATTAAGCTAAACAAACCAATGCCTAACAAATTAACCAAACAAAACTTCTCTTATTCAATCAAATCAAATTACATTTCTTTACCACTTTATTATAAATATACAATTTAACTTTGTTCAACATTTCTTTCATATGGAATAAAAAACAACTCCTTATGAAAAAAATCAAGCATCATTTTATACCTATAAGTAGGTATCTTATCTGCTCTAACAGCATCCAAGGTTATTCCAGCTAGCAAACACTCCACATATTTGATTACAAATATGCCGCTGTCACTGCAAATAATATTTTTAAAAAATTAGTAATTATACATAACTATGATTAAAAATTAAATAAATTATTGAAACTAATTACATGTATCTTTCAAGTTGAGGTATATCAGTTATTGGTTTTCTCAAGTATTCCAAAGGCTCATTTTTTTTGTACCAAGTTCTGGCACATACTTCTGAATTACATCCGGAAGACCTTTAAGAATTGCAAGTACGGAGATATATATGGATGCATCATGAGCTGAGTTTTGATAATTATCAATCAATGTGAGCTTCCAACTCTTCAAATCCACATGGAACAACACCCAATATTTGTTGTCAATCAAATGAGGCCACAATAAATAATTACAATCCTTCTATTTTTACCAAATTTTTTAGAAATGTAACCATTTATGTATCCCATCACATTGTTATCAAGGGAAGAAGAAGAAGAAGCAGCACCATGTTGTAGAATTTGACCTCTTGGATCCAAACTTTTTACCCTAACATGTATAATGAGCACTCCAAAAGCAGAATCCAACACTGCATACTTATCTGAAAATATGTCCTCAAAATTTCTGCTCCTTGCTCTAATCAACATCAATGCAGCATCCATATCCTTTTCATACAATAGAAAAAATATAATAAGCACATTTTATTCTTATACATAATAACATTAAAAAAAATAATTATTCTTTACCTCAGACTCCAGTGGAAAATCAGGATTGCCAAGATTCATAAGCTTCTCTTTAGTAAAACTATAACCACCGTGCAATCTTATAACATCTCTACAAAATTACAAACACTTTACAAACACTTATTTAGAAAAATTGATAAGTTAAAGAATTATATCAAATATTATAACTTACCGAGTTTTTGCACGACGGATCCAAAATTCAAAATCACTTTCTATTTTTTTGTCAATGTCACACAAAATTGGAATGAAAACATCATCATCAGCAGCAGATGTCCCCCCTCCATCAGTAACCTAACATTCTATTTCATTACCACCACCACCACCAGGTTTATGAACATTCATTCCTTCAAACATTCTCTGAATTTGTCCAAAAGAACTTTGGAACTCATCCCGCAAACCACCAAAAAAACTACTCTGTTCACCCTAAAATGACTCGAATTTTCTATCTATGTATTGCTGCAATTCTTTTACGTCATTGTTAGGTTGTAACTCATCTAAATGCAGCAATAAGTCATCTCTTGTGCTGTCAATATAAGATCTTTGTTCATCCAATCGATTGTCAAAATAAGTTCTTTGTTCAGCAAACAAAGAACTCAAGTTTTCATGAGTGACATTGTTATAACCTGAAGTTGAAGGCCCTTGAGGATCATTAGGAATATTTTGTTAATTGTAGTAGTCTATATAAGTAACATTTCTTGGAGGAGGTCAATTATCAGTGGGTAACTCGTTACTTATATATGGGGACCAACTATTATCAAAATTTACATCCAACTCTGGTTCAGCTGGTGGTTGAGGTTCTATATTTTCCTCAGCCCTTTCTTCCTCATCCGTTTCTTCTTGAACTTGTCCCCCATACTCGAATTGATCCACAATAGAATTAAAACGACTATCTGCTGCATCATCTACTAAAACCATTGTATATAGATATGATTGTTCTAATTCTTCTTCAGTATGTAATAGTATTGACACAACATGAATCTGCAAAAACATATTATTAAAATCACAAGAGTTATAACAATAATACACAAAATCACTAAAAAAATATATTCACAGAACAAACTTGTGTAGAATTCAAAAAATTGCAAACATCACTTCTCTCTATTTTTTCACGTATATCCCAACTCAATATACGTGGAAACCTATTTTGCAATTTAACCCCAAATTTTTCACCTATTTGTGGGCATGCCTCGTATATCCATAACTGTAAAAAATATAAATAAAATCAATATTTATTAAATAGTACAATACTACAAAAATTAAATACAATTAATAAGCTGAAATAATTACTAACCTGGAATATTGTAGGACAACCATATATAGTATAGGGCATAATATCACCATTCATCGCCCTTGCTGCCAAACGTCCCCATGATTTTAGCAAAGAACGGAGAAGTATAAAAAAAGAATGTCTTCCCCATGGATACTCATAACAAACCTCTAAATTGTCAACTAATGATAATGTTTGTACATTTATCTTCTTCCTTTCCATGGGCTTTAAAAATCCTTCAATAAGTAAAACTAATCCTAGCTTATACTTATCATTTTGATCTTGACAATTCATAAAAGTACCCTCCAATCCATTCAAAGATATCTGTGAGGCATTATTAAAATACCTCCTTCTAAGTTTATGTTTTTCCAAGGCAATATAAGTAGACATGATATCACAATTGTTATGACTTAACAATTCTGATATCAAACAATATTCTTGAAGCCCAAATCTGAGTAATTGATTATCTATTTTGAACCAAGCTTCATTTCCCTTATTTGTACGTACCATATTGAAAAGAAATTCATGTACTAATATACCACTAAATCGCATTCTTCTACTGTCCAATTCTTCTAAATAAGAAAAACAACTATTTCTAAATTCATTCAATTGCTCCTCATTATAATTTCCAATAACAACCTATAGATATCTAAAATTACTAATTTGTGTAATTTTTCCAGCAAATCTAACATTCTCATCAACAACACATTGTACGTCCATATCTGCAAAAAAAAAATCGCATAAATATTTCAAACATAGTATAAATAATTTATCATTATAATCATAATATATTCGAATTATTACAAACTAATTAAAAAATAATGAAGAGAAAACCATTACAATAATCATAATTTATCATTATAATTACATTAACTATCTTAGTTAGTTTATATTAAGGAACACTTTTTCAATCCATTTAGACTCAAAAATTACACTAAAAATATATATATGCCGATTTACCGATTTGCTCGACAACTCGACCTTGGTTGCCGAGCAAATTGGTTGCCGAGCAAATCGGCAACCGTAATAAATAGATTGTCGCTTGGCAACCAAGCTGGTTGCCGACCATGTTTAAAATTTATTTTTTAGTAATACAACATATTACATAATAAATAATCACTAACAAATAAAATAAACAACCTGCATTATGCTTCTCAGGATCATTTAAAATAGGTTCACCACCAATTTTCTCCACCGTCTTTCCCTTAAACATTTGTACACATCTTTGCATCTGCTTCCGCAACTCATTGCTCAAACTATCAAAGTGAGCATTTCGTTCAACTTTTAATGAATTAAATTTAGTATCAATATACCCTTGCATTTCATTATATTTATTACCCATCCTACTAAATTCTAAATTATCAACCCCCTCCAATAACTCCTCTCTTGTTTTAGCAATCACATAATCATTCCTACCAAATTGATCATCAAGATAACATAGTTGCTCAACAAAAAGTGAATTCAAATGCTCATTAGTAGCATAATGAGAGCCATATCCTTTAGGAATACTTTTCTCGCCAAAACAATCTAGATTACTAACAACATCTTGTTTATACCAATTATTTGTAGGCAATTCATATGATATATAAGGGGACCAACTTTCATAAACACCAACATTTACATTTTCATCTTTTCCTTGTTAATTGTTAAAATCCTCGTTTACTTGCTCCAATTCATCCCTAGTTTCCTCAAATCTTTCATTTCCAACATTCATATCTGCACAAAAAAAAATCTTCCTAAACAAATAAAAAAAAAAAACTAATATATCAATTAGATAAAAACATACACAAAATATAATCATAATATATTCACAACAAATTTTATTTATCTGCAGATTTCAAATAACTATGAAAATATGATACTTTATACAACAAAAATCACAAAATATATATTTAACAACAAAAAAAAAAAAAACACAAAACAATCACTAGTTGCCGAAATGCTCCACAACCAACGATCAACTCGGCAACCAAGGAACCTCTTGATTCCATAATATTTTTACAAATTTTCAACAGTAATCTATTCTTAATCATTAACCATATATTAAAATAATTCATCTCTAATAAAACAACAACATTAAAAATAAACATACCTGATAGATTACATGAACTACTAATGGATATCAAGATGAAGATAAAGATTCAAATTGAGTACAGAACAAATGAGTGAACAAGACAAGAGATACAAAGAAAGAACACATGTATCTATGGGTAATAAATATGGGATGAATAGGGAGGAGGGTGAACAAAATAAATGTTTTCAAAAGTAGGTGGGCACGTAGTAGGTGTAGTAAGTAAGTAGATGCACATAGATAATTGAAGGAAGGAATTCTCACAAAATGAACAATAACCAAAGAAAAAATAATAGTTTTTTTATTTGTAATAAAATATATTACAAATATATGTTTTAAATAAATATATGTTTTAAAAAATATAAAATAAATATTAAATGAACACAGGAAACAAAAAAAGTTTCCAACCAAAAGATATGATAATAGTAATTCTCTACGATCATCATCTTATTCATTTATTTAACACATCAATTTTACAAATTCTCTAACATATTTAAGTGTATATTTATGTTCAGAATTTCATTATACAACAAAACCAAGCCTAATCCTCACTTATTATCACACAAAAAGATAGACACAAATACTTATAATAAGCAAGAACAAAAAATGAAATTCATTACCTACTTCCTTCTAATATAAAACCAATAATAAAGATAAAACAGCTTTCTTAATTAAAATTTGAAGTCAATACAAAAAAAAAAAAAAAAAAACATACAAAAGAATAAAATTACAGAGATTCTTAGCAACCATCTATATTTTTATATATATATATAAACCAATATGGTTCCATCTCGGCAACCAATTATGATTGCCGACTTGCTTGGCGACCATAATTGGTTGCCGAGCATCTCGACAACCAAATTTTTTTTTTTGTTTTTTTCGTTTTGTCAAATAAACATTTTAATTTGAAATTTTTTTTTATACATATTAAATTAAACATTTTAATTTTTATTTTATTTTAAAAATTACTACATTTTTTTTACATAGGTAGCCATAAATATTAAGTAAACACAGTGAACAAAAAAAAATTTCCAACCAGATCATATTAATTCTCCACAATCATCATCTTATTCATTTATTTAACACATCAATTTTACAAATTCTCTAACTAAGTGTATATTTATGTTCATAATTTCATTATACAACAAAACCAAGCCTAATCCTCACTTATTATCACACAAAAAGATAGACACAAATACTTATAATAAGCAAGAACAAAAAATGAAATTCATTACCTACTTCTTTCTAATATAAAACCACTATGAATGTCATTAATAAAGATAAAAACAGCTTTCTTAATTGAACTTTGGAAATCAATACAAAAAAAAAAACATACGAAAGAATAAAATTACAGAGATTCTTAGCAACCATCTATATTTTTGTTCCTTTTAACAATACATATAAATATATATATATATATATATATATATATATATATATATATATATATATATATATATATATATGCGAAGAGATAGGCTCGACCACTAGCGTAGAAGGGTCTATCTCAAGGTTGGTCACAGAGTTTTGTGGGTTAGGAGAATTTCATTTAATTCTTTTAATACGAGATTCTATTTCCTTAATGCGGAAGTTTAAATCGTCTGTTAATTCTTTTTATTTTTATATAATAATCTATAGATTGACTATCCGGTTCTATAGCTCCTTCTCTTATAATTTCTTCTAATTCTATAACTCTTCTTTCAAAATTATTTAGGTCTTTATTTTGTAAAATAATATGCTCTTCTAATAAAGATGAATCTAGTGTGGTAATTCTCTAAAGATTCTATCTAAATCTTATATCTTGATCCTAAACTTTTCTTATTCTTTCTAATTCTTTAACTGTTTCTTCCGATGGATAAATAAAATTCGAATAAGTTCGAGGATAATTTTATCTTTTGTTGAAATTTGGTTTCTTTTGTTAGGATGTAGATGCTTTGTTTGGGTTCATAAAATTTTTTGTTTTTGTTTTTCAAAAATTGAACTTTTATCCTACTCGGTACTTCCCTTTTCTTAAGTTCTTTTAATTGTCTTAACAAATCTCCTTTTTTTTTTTTATATTGGAAACATAGACAAATATCACCACCTAAGACATGTTAACTTGAACCTGATTCTTTTTATTAAGGTTACCACTAGCACTCCCTTAATAAATTCCTAAATTAATTGATTCCTTTCCCCAACATCTAAAGGATATCACAGGCTCACTCCGGCCAACAATCCTTACTCATTTGGGTCACTCAGATTAATTTAGAAACAGATGGCTTCTAAAAATCAAGTTATGCTTTTATAACATGCATAGGATGAAATGATTGATACAATACAATAAATATTAACAAAACATTTCAACAAAATATTCCATAAAACTTCATAAAAAATTACAGAAAAAAAACATTTTTTGGAGATCTGCTAATACATAAAAGAAATTACTACTAAGGATTTTCCTTTCAGAAAATCCCGAAATTAACTGAAAAACTAAATTACAAACTTTAAAATAACATATACCTGGTTACAAGCTTTGTACAATGTTTGGATTGAGAATTTTTCTAAGTATAAGGGGAGGATTTTCAAATGAGAGCAAGTAGTGTGTATGTTTTTAGATGTGTGTCGCTTGCTTTTACAAATGAAATATTTCTCCTTATATAGAGAAATTCTTGGGAACAAAACAACAGTCTAAAAGTAAATCGAAAAAGCAAGATTCTTTTTTTCTTTCCACGCGTTCTCCTCGCTCATCTTTTCTTCTCATTCACCATCGCACGCGTTTCACCGAGAAACTTCGACCAAAATCTTGAAATGAAAATTCTTCAAAAGCGATATCTTTAGAAAAAACGAGACAGCTGTCCTTCCTTTTCAAAAGATATACATTAGTCTGTCGGGGCATCTGTGACAAATTCTTCAAAATCTTCTTTTCGCGAATCGAAAAATTTTCAAAAGTTCTCTACGTTTTGTCTTGCGAAATTTTCAAATTTTGCACAGCTTCTTTCATTGTTTTTTCTCGCAAAAAAAGTCCGTCTGTCTCTTTCCATGCTTGTCTCGCGTAAATCTTTGCTAAAATCAATTTTGGATTTTCTTCTTGGCAGAGCATCTTGGCAGAAAAAAGACATCTTTCTGGAAAAGCAAAGATCTATCACGAATTAAATCTTCTAAGTGTCAAAATTGTGGAGAGCTGTTGGGGATAGTGACATTCCACTGTCTGAATTATTGTATGCGTCTCTTTCTCCTTCATACTGTCTTCACTACCACTACCTTGAAAAGAGTCATCTCGTTCTGGATTGTTTCTGTCTTGACATTGAATCTCTTTTTCTTTATAATTTTCTTTCTTTGTAATGATTTTTTTCCAATGCTTGTTCAATTATCTCTTCAAGATTCTTTTCTTCTTTCTT
This sequence comes from Forsythia suspensa, assembly GCA_023638005.1. Lineage (NCBI taxonomy): Eukaryota > Viridiplantae > Streptophyta > Magnoliopsida > Lamiales > Oleaceae > Forsythia > Forsythia suspensa. The sequence continues at coordinate 38,813,024 of CM042667.1, forward strand.
TTTATTTTTCTTCTTTTTGGCAACAATTTTTCTTTTAAATTTTTCTCATTTTTTCCGAAATTTTCAATTTGTGAAAGAAGTCTTTCTATAGATATCACATCATCTCTTGGGTCTTGACTATCTTGGAAAATTTCTTTTCCTTTGGAGATTTGGGTATTTTGGGCTTCGAACTTTGAGTCTCGACTTTTTGGGATAAATGTTCTTGTGATGGGCTTTTTGAATAGTCTACAAGAAGTTCTAATTTTGCCTTTGGGTTGGCCAAGAGTGTTCAGATTGATTCTTTTCTATATTTATAGGAAAATCATCAGTTCTCGTAATACATTGGACTTTGGCAAGTCCATGACCATCAATGGATTTGATGAGTCTTTACCACTACCGTTTTCATTTGGACTAGCTATTGATTTTTTGGGCTCAATAGTACACTTTGGATAAGTCATTCTTAAATTAATAATTTGTTGTTCTAAAGAAGAAATTTTCTTTTGTAATGATGTTCTTCACCAATGTGATTCTCGATTAGATTCATTGATAATCTTAAAATTGTTTTGCATACATTTACAATGGGTGCAAAAAATCTTTTTGTCTTTGCTTGGAGAAAAGTCTAATGGGAGATCTTGAAATTTTTTTAATGTAGGTGAAACATAAAAATTTAGTCCTATCAACCCGCCTAGTAGAATCTAGTGCTTCTTGGTAACTAGAAAATCCTTTGTGAAGAGGGTCTTTACAATCTTTAATGCAATCTAACACTTCTAACCATGAATGAAAAATTCCTGGAGTTTTACCTTTGACTACAACATAAAACTTATATCTAATTTTATTTTGATTAAAATGTTCGAAAGTGCATTTAAAGAAGCAAGAAAATACTTTTTTGGTCTTTGGGGTTTTTATTATAAGAAATCCATAAATTATCTAAAATGCATCTTTCTTCTCTAGAAATGGAAATATGTGGTAAAACTTTAAATGAAATGTTACTATTAGGAAAACATATAAGTTCTTGATTACCAAACCTTAAACGTTCTTGATAAAAGGGTTTGTTCTGACTACTCGAAGTCTGTAATAAAGCTGTAGAAGCTAAAGAATTCTGTGGGGAATTCACGGTCTTAATGGCGGTCTGGACATCTGTAAAGGAACACAAAACAGTTAGATCAAAATTCGTTAGTAGAAATCATTCTACTTAAAATATCTGCCGCTTTGTTATCTACTCCTTTGATATGTTCAAAGTCAATATTAATTCCTGTATTTGTGATTCTATCTATGAAATTTAACCATCTTCTTCTCTCGCTTTTCTTAGAATCTAATTTGAGCTTATTATAAAATGAAACTATAGCAACAAGTGATCTTTCTTTTCAAAATTTCTTTCTTAGAAACTATAAATAGTTCAAAGCTGTCTAGAGCATAATTAATTGCTAATAATTCGCATCTATACTACTCAAATTTCTTTTTTCTTTATAACGCCACTATTATATCTACATATTTTTTACGTAGTCTTATCTGCACAGATTTATTGGATTTGCACAAAAGAATAGCTCCCCATCCCGAAATACTACCATCATTTCTATAATTAAGAAATCGTGTCTAAAGGCATTGCTAATTCGGGAGACTTCTAATCTTATTTTTATTTCTTGGACTAATTTAACATCTTCTATGTTAAAGTGTCTTTGTCCGTTGGAGAAGTCTTTGAATATAATGGTCCCGCAATTTTTCCTAAGTCTTTAATAAAGGGTCTAGCATAATTTACTAATCCTAAGAATTTTCGAATTTGTTTTAAATCTTCAAGCTTGTCAGAAACTCTAAGGCTTTTTGTGTTGAAGGGATATCTTCCTTGTCCTATCTTTACTCCTAAGAAGTCTATAAATTCTTTAAATAAAACCATTTTCTTTTTACTTATGATTAATCCATGATTAATGAATTCTGAAAAAATGATTTGTAAATGTCCTCTGTGTTCTCTTCTATTTTTACTAAAAACTAAGATATCTTCTATATATGTTACTACGAATTTGCTATGCTTATTAAAGATACTATCCATCTTTCTCTGGAAAATACCTGGAGCGTTCTTTAAACCAAAATGCATAACTAACCATTCAAAGTGTCCTTCTGGACAAGTGAAGGTTGTCCATTCTATACTATCAGGATGCATCTTAACTTGCCAAAATCCTGATTTTAAATCAAACTTACTAAAAATCTTACAATTCTGAATTCTGTTAATAAGAACAGTCTTATCTGGCAATTTATAGGCATCATCTATTGTATTATCATTTAATCTCTTATAATTAAAAACCATATTACTCTTACCTCTAACTATTTCTGAATGTTTTCTAACTATAAACGCTGCTGATCTATGAGGACTGTCTGATTTTCTTATTACTCCTAATTTGAGTAGATCTTGTGTGTGCATTTTAAAATCTTCAAGATCTAAATTTGCGACTTCTATATTTTTACATCTGATTATATATTCTGGGTTCTTGATTTTAAGTTCACACATTACTTTGTTTTTTTCCCAATACTTCAAAACATTTTCTCCTAAAATTTCCATCTTTTCTAATTTAGAGATTAAACTTTCTATATCTTGTTCTGTTACTAAAGTATAGTAAATTTTTTCATTATCTAAAAAATCTATTGGACCAAAATCAAATTCTCCTAGATTATTGAATTCATTTTCTAATTCTTCTTCTTCTAAATTTTGATTTTCTATTAATTGACATTCTCTTTCTGATTTACATGGGCATTCTTTTTTACTACTACTACCACCACGCTTCTCAGCACACTCTGATAGAAAGTAAATAGTCTGTGTAGGACTGAATAATGTATGTTTCTGGAAATGTATAAAGTCTTTAGTAATTGTAACACTACCATTGTCTTTTAATAAAACACTTAATCCTAAGATAAAATCTGTGTGTTTAAGGTTTAACGGTCTTACCCATGTTGAATCTCTAGGTAATGTATATTCTATACTTAATCCACAATTTGTCTCAAAACTAACTTTACTATTAGGTCTTAATAATTCTGTATAGGTATAATGGTCTCCATCCATTTGCTAAGCATCTATTGGACTTTTTGATTTTTCTATATATCTTTCTGGGATTAATTTTTTATTAATTATACAATTACTACAACCTGAATCTATTAGCCCTAAACATTTAATGATATATTCTCCTATTCTAATCTGACATTTGACTTTAATACTTTTAAGTTTTTCTGAATTACAAACTATCTGAACTAATTCTGGATTTTCCTAAATTGGTTCTTCTATCATTATTCCTTTGCCTTTATTTTTAGATTCTAAGATTTCTAATCTTTGAACTAATAATTTCTGCATATCTTCTTTATTTTCAATTCTTCTTCTAAGATTTCTAATTTCTGAAACCTCAATTTGTTTTGTTGTAATTTCTGGTTTAATTTCCTCTTTTTCAATTAAACTATTCATTTCTAAACATTTAATGCATGCTTCTTTATAACATTCTAAACATTTAGCTCTAAGCTTCCTAGCTGGATACCAATTATATAAAAACATGTTTGTACTATCAAGACTGCGCTTTTTTTTGCCAATTATGATTACAATCTTCTAATATAGTTTGTACTAAATTTAATTCTTCTTCAGATTCTGATTCTTCTGTAATCTTGAAATTTGTAAATTCATCTAAAATTTCATAATCGATTCTTCGCTTTGTTAAAAATTTCTTCTATAGATATTATACTAGATATAGATTCATTATCAGAAATATATTCATCTAACTGAATTAAATCTTCATTTGTACATTCTACTAGAGTGCTTTTCTTATCATAACTATTTAGTCTTTTAGGACATGTTCTTGCTAAATATTCATTACTATTACACACGAAGCAACTAAGTTTGTTCTTATAAGTTCTATCTGGTTTGAACTTTCTAACATGCTTATTTTCATCTAAATAAAGTTTTCTTTTGTTAGACTTTCTAAGAAAATATCTTTTCTTAATTGGTCTTTTCTACTTCTTTTATCATTTTTATACTTTTTCTTTTTGGGCTTTGAAGCACCGTAAGTTTGGGGTGTAAAAATGTCTTTACAAAATTTATAGTCTGTCTTTTTAAGTTGTTTCTGTATTTGTAAAGTAACACATTTATCTTCTAGACATCTGATTACGTGTTGTATTCTATGTCCTATACTCCATTTCTTATCTGGAAATTCTTTTACTGAAGGTAAATTATTCCATTGTTCTGTTATTTCTAATCCTAAAGGGCCTGGTAACTTATGAAATAATTTCTGTCATATTTCTTGATTGAAAGTATTTCCTAATATTGAAACTAAATAATGATATTCATTTAAAAATTTCTTAATGTATTTACCTTTGGTCCATTTATATAAACTAAGCTGTTCTAAGTCTCTCATAGCTTTCTTTTGAACACTCATCTGTCCTGAATTTGGGTCTGAACCAGTAATTAAAACTTGAATCTTATTAACAAAATTATAAGGGTTACTTCCTAGTTTAATTAACTCATCAAATTCTTCCTTCTTTTTTTCTTATATGCTTCCCACATTGCTTTAGTACTTTCTCCTAAAAAAGTTTCTAAATATCTATACATGTCTAAAGGTTCCATTTCTCGAAAATTTCTAATATAATGTCCTATAATAGTGTTCTTCCAAACATCTATGACATTAGTCCACATCTGGGGGTCATGAGAAGTTAAATTTAAAATCTGTGCTTTTGCTACTGATTGAAATTCTATTTTATTTTCTAAAGGTCTTTCACTACCTTTGGCTACATATTTAGAGTCTTCTGGAGGGTCACTATATTTATCATATGCTCCTCTAGGGGGAAAGCTTGGTCCGTAAATAAAAGGTTCATGTTTAATAGTCTTATCAAAAGAGGTATCGTCTATAGTTCTATAAGCTTGTGTATCCATAAAATCTTTTTCATAACTTATTTCTGAATTATTATCATTAAGTTATTCTTGAGTAATTCCTAATCTTATATTTCTTTCTGAATCATAATATAAATACTCATTTTCTTGTATCTGTTTGCTAAGATACATTTCGTCTTCTAATTTAAGGAGATCTTCTTTACTTAAAATCATTTCTAATTCTTTAGGAAAGATTATTTTATCAAGATCTTCTCCTAATAATTCTATATGAACATTATCTATAAACGGTTCACTAACAGATTCATTCTCTTCAGTATCCTCAATCTGTCTTTCAATCTGATCGTAATTTATAAACCTTAAACTAGTTCTACCATGTATGTCTTTATAGGTTAAAGATTCTGTGGGGGTAATGGTTGTCTTATCTTTTTGTTCTAAGCATTTAGCCATGTCCCATTCTAATCCTGCTAATTGTTCTGCCGAAAATTCTTTTGGCTTAACCATATTTATACCTTTACTACTCATTAAGTTTACTATCTTATCTATGTAAACTTTGTATTTAGTCTGGGCACTTACACAGCATCTTCCTAAAAATCCTATATGAATTAAAAGGTTTTCTCCACTATCTACATCTTCGTAGCCTTTGGTCTGTATCCCTATTTTTATCTTGTCTGAAAAATCTTTAATAGTCATTAAAAAATCTGGGTTACAATAAATTATTCCTATATTGCTATTCATATCTACTTCCATACTGGCAATCTGACTTTTATCTATATTATTGAATCTTTCATCATAAATAGTAATCAAAGTCTTACAACTTAGGTTTTTTCTTCCTAATCCTCTGATTCCTATGACTATTAATCCTAAATGCATAAATCTGTAATTTCGCCTTTTTAATTCTTTTTTAGAATCATCTGAAATTAAGTTTAACTTCCTAACTTGATTTCCTATGCATTGTAAGAGAACTTGTCTATTATGTCTAAAGAACTGGGTTTTGGATTCAAAGATTCCTCTATTATATAAAACTTCTGGGTTAAGTAATCTTAAGCCATGAGTCTGGAACCTTTCATAATCCTGATCTGGATCTAAAATTTCTTCAATATTTTGATCATTCTGTTCTGTTCTTCTTAATATCTATCTAATAAAGTTCTATCTATATTAGATGTACTTGGTCCAGACGTTCCTTCGCTAATTGTTCTAGATCTGCCTAAAAAGGGTGTTTGTAAACTCATCCTGGGAATTTAAATTCTTTGGGCAATCTTCTAGTTACTTTTTCTTTGCCTGTTGAATGGAGATTTAAGCTTCCTAATTGACTGGTTAAAGTTCTTAAATCGTTTTCTAAATTGGATGATGAAGTTGTAATTTTTGTTTTGTCTAAACTATCAATTTTCTTATGTAAAGAGATTAACAATGTTATTATAAAATTGTTTTGTTTGATTAAAATTGATTCTGATGACTTTGGAGAATCTAACTTAGTGATACCTTTGGGTTCCTTATGAAATGAACTACAAAAATCTAAAGCTTCAAGATAATTTTTGTCTAAGATGTCAATCTCGTTCATCAACTAAGAATTAAGTTTTTTAATTCTTTAATAGATTCCTCAGTCTTAATAAAAATCTTTTTTATTTCAGTTTCAGTTTCTTTAGTTTTATTAAAATCTAAAATCTTTGTTATTTGGGAAAAGTCTATTTTTGAAATCTTTTCTAAAATAACAGAATTTTGATTTTTAATAAAATCTAGACTTTCTTTAATATTTTTGAGTTTTGTGTTTCTTGTTTTAAGACTTTCTAAAACCGATTCTAAAGATTTAAAATTTCTTTTATTTTCTAGATCTAAGTTTCTAGACAAATTAATTATTAAATCTACAATAAGGTTTTGACACGGGTCTTCAGAAAACAAGCTATGTAATTTATGAGATGTGTCTAAATTACAACCTAAAATATTATTATCTACAGTCTTGACTTTTCTGTAATTAGTACTTAGTTCTAAATTTAAAAAATCTAAGTTTTTCTTACTATCTATGGCTCTGATACCAAAGAGAAGGGGGGGGGGTGCGAAGAGATAGGCTCAGCCACTGGCGTAGAAGGGTCTATCTCAAGGTTGGTCACAGAGAGTTTTGTGGGTTAGGAGAATTTGTTTAATTCTTTTAATACGAGATTCTATCTCCTTAATATATATATATATGGTTGCCGATGATTGCCGACCGCTTTCGGCGACCGCTTCTACGACCATAGATGCTCGGCAACCAAATTTTTTTTTTTTTGTTTTTTTCTTTTTGTCAAAGAAACATTTTAATTTGAATTTTTTTTTATACATATTAAATTAACCATTTTAATTTTAATTTTAATTTTATTTTAAAAATCACTACATTTTTTTCATACTTGCATTCCAAGTAGCCATAAATATTAAGTAAACACAGGAACCCAAAAAATTTCCAACCAGATCATATTAATTCTCCACAATCATCATCTTATTCATTTATTTAACACATCAATTTTACAAATTCTCTAACATATTTACGTGTATATTTATGTTCGTAATTTAACAAAACCACGCCTAATCCTTTTTCACTTATGTAATTGGTTACCGGGCATCTCAAGCAACCCAAATATTTTTTGTTTTTGTTTTTGTCAAATAAACATTTTAATTTCAAATATTTTTTTTATACATGTTATATTAACCATTTTCATTTTGTTTATTTTAAAAATGATTATATGAATAATTCTAAAACTTTTCCCTGCATTTTTTACATACGTGCATTGCACGTAGCCAAAACTAGTATATATAGAAATTTCAACTCGCTCTTTGTAAATTGAATAATATGCATGACTCATTCCATATGTTCCAATTTCAAAGTTTTGGTGATGTGATTTTGCAAAGTATAATAAACAAAATTTCAATTTATTTTTTTTTTAATATTTTGTATAACAAACATGGTACAAAATTTTTAATAAAAATGCAACATGTAATTTCATTTAATGGTTTTTTTTGGGGCATATAGTCAATGGTCCTTTTGGCCTTCAACTATAAATAAGTAACTTTGGATTGACTTAATCCCAAATGAAAAGAACTCCTTAAAATATATATATATATATATATATATATATATATAGGTCAAGCCAACCTTGTTTGTCCCTTCTCCTTGAAGTCGTATCAAAACTTTTCTTGCAATGTCTTGGTCTAGGTCTTGGTTCAATAGGTCTCGAAGCATGAGTGGTTCGAGTAGAGATCCTCTCAATAGTTTCAATAACGATGATGATAACAATGAGTTAGAAAGTAATCAAACAAATCTTGAGTCTCTTAATGTTAGAGAAACCCAAATTGCAGAAATTGAACAAAGGTTACACAATTGGTCTATTCCCACAGTTGATGAAAAAACAATTTATCAAATTGGAACTTTCGATTTTAAATCAGATTATGCTATCAAAACTTGTGAACAATCTATCTCTGTTCAACCAAATTCCAATACAATTAGATTATTTTCAAGAGATGCTATTCTTCGACATAGACAAAAATACAAATACTTGCATGTTGGATTAGTTCAAATTGCTGTCAAACCCCTTTTTAGGCTTGGTTTAGACATCCCTATTTGTTTAACCCTTAGGGACAAAAGGTGGGGAAGATTTGAGAAATCTTTACTTTCAATTATCGATTCTAATCTCGAAAGTGGCCCCCGTGATATTGCAATTTGCTTTCCCAATTTTACTTTAGATCTTTCGATGATTCAATTATGAAATGTTTATGTCTTGATCTCCAAACAAAGAATCTTGATATGGATCCCAGATCTAAAGCAATCTGTATCATCTACCGTATTTACTACAAAGTCATGAGTACAAACATGAGTCCTAAAGCTCTAAGATCTTCACCCAAAAATGAAACTCTTCTTATCGAAGTCAATCCTTTACATTCAAATGTCGCTATTCCAAGAAGACTTGCTTGGAATGAAGTTACTAGAAACCCCCTTTGGACCTTCGAAAACGAACAAGCTCCAATTAGGGAAGTTCCTAGAACGAAACTCAAAGAAATCAATGAGCTTCTAGATGGGAGTGTGCAAATTCAATTTGCCCCTTCATCTTCCACTACCGCTCCTCTTCTCATTCTTCAAGATCCGAACCCTTTCAAACATTCGAGACAAGTCGATAAACAACCTTCAATTGAAAGATTCAAAGGTGTTGATTTTACACCTAACATCCCAAAAACTCATTACTCTGAGGAAGAAGAAGATTCGACCCATCGTGGTTCCGAATCCCCTACCTTCTCAGATATGAGATCTGATAGAAATCAATTAAATGTCATTTCTTCCACAATTGATGTAAAAAGAGAGTTCAAAAATGACAAAACTCTCGATGTTACTACCTTTCCAAGAGAACTCCGAAAGTCTTTTTCCAAAAAAGAAATTAATAAATATTGGGAAGAATTCTATTCTTTTCCAGAGGATATTAGTTTCTACGAATGGAGTTATCTCAAAGTTTTTGGCAAAAACCAAAAAGCCTAAACTCATTGTCAACATCGCCCATGACAAAACCAAAGTCCGGAAAACCCTTCCGAAATTCCTTCCAACTGCTCATCCCCTCTGAGGAAATCATTATCCCCAAAGGAGATGTCAAAGTCATTGCTCTCCTCTCAAACAGATTTCGATAAAAATGAACATGAAAATCCAACCATCAAAGATATTAAGAATCTCCAACAACAAAATAATTATACAAACATTCTTCTTCATTCTGTTGCAACTCAACTCAATCAAATTGATCAGCCTATCAGACTCGATGCTCCTCCAATTATCAATAAAGGAAAGGAGAAGGTCCAGACCCCAAAATCTGAACCCAATCCCACAACAAAAACCCTTTTCAAGCCAACTGAAAATAAAGTTCAGTTCGGTTCTAGCTCTTCATCTTCTGATGTGTTAAAAGAAATCCTCAAACATCTTAATAATAAAGAATCATCTAGCAAAATCAATGTTATTGATTCTATTCAAGAATTACAAGAACAGTTTGAAGATTTACATATTAACAAACTCAAAAATACTAATCAAAATATTCCTGCTTACTACCCTCGGTCAACTTTTCCTGACATGCTTCATGAAGAACCAAGATATCCTAAGGTATCCTTTACCATAAATGAAGTTACTGCCTGGGATATCGATGGTCTAACTGACCATCAGATCCTTCATGTTATCGGAGAAATGACTATGGCTGCTGCGGCTTATAGTGGTCGTAATCTCTCTGACAAAGATGCTGCTACCAATATCGCCAGTGGGTTTGTTGGTCAATTGAAGCATTGGTGGATCAATTACCTTACTTCAGCCAATCGAACCACAATTCTTCAAGTCGTCAAAACCGAAGGTGATAGCCATCTTGATCCAAACAAACAAGACGCTGTTAACACTCTTCTCTTCACAATTCTCAAACACTTCATCGGAGAACCTTCCATCTTAATGGAAAGAGCCTCTGATATCTTGATGAATCTTTCTTGCCCAATACTTCAAGACTTTAGATGGTACAAAGATATCTTCCTCCAAAAGGTCATGCTCCGCAATGACTGCAATAATGCTTTCTGGAAAGAAAGATTTATTGCTGGTCTTCCCAAACTTTTTGCTGAAAGAGTTCGTGAGACTATCAGAGATGAATACTCTGGTCTTCCTTACGACGCCCTCACTTATGGTCAAATCATTGGTTACATAAACAAAGAAGGTCTATCCCTCTGTAATGACCTCAAGCTCAAAGCAAAACTCAAATCTGAAAGAGTTGAAGGTAGGAAAGAACTTGGTTCTTTCTGTGAACAATATGGTTACGAACGTATCCATCCTCCTCCTTCAAAGACCTACAAAAAGCAAAGAAAACATTTCAAAAATAAGAAATACCATAAGGATCCTCCTCCTGAGTATTACAATAAGAATAAAAAACATAACCGTTTTTACAAATATAACAAATATAAAAGAAAACGCAGTAATTTCAAAGATAAAGAAAAATCTTCAAAAACTCGTGACCCCAAAGACACGACCTGTTGGAATTGTCAGAAAAAAGGCCATTTTGCCAACAAATGTCCCTTAAAGACAAAATCAATAATCTTCAAATCGATCAAGATCTTAAAAATCAATTGCTTCACCTTATCAATTCTTCAAATACCTCTGATTCTGAAGACATCATTTATAATATTCAAGAAGATTCCGATTATTATAATGATTCATCTTCATCCCCTCAATCTTTCGATTCAAAAGATATTTGCAATTGTAAAGATAAGCGTATTTTGTGAAACAAACACAATTAACGTTCTTTCTTACGAAAAGGATTTGATTCAAGAGATTATTAACCAAATTAGTGACCCTTATCTTAAACAAAATTCCAAAATGTTCTTGATCCTTTCGATTCCAAGCCACCTCCAAGAACCTATAATCTTAATGATGTCATGGATAAATTCAAAAAATCCGGAAAGGCATCATCAAGTCAAGATTTTGCGGTATGAAGTTAATCAAATGAAGAATCAAATCTCCAATCTCAAGATGAACTCTCTCAAATAAAATTTGATGTCTCTATTCTTAAAACAAAATCCGTTGAAAAGGAAAAGAAAAATCCAATCAAGCTCTTCTCAATCTACCCCGAATCCTCGATAATGAAAATAAAATCTCTTCACCTATCAAAATTCAGAGTCCTCTTTGTGAAGAACAATCCATGAACGTTATCAGCCAAATCCGTCTTCAAAAATGGTATACTTACGCTACCATCGTTATCAATAAAGAATTCAAGCTTAAATCAAAGTCCTCCTTGATTCCGTGCCGATCAAAATTGTTTTAGAGAAGGTCTCGTCCCTACCAAATATTTTGAAAAAACCACTGAGAATCTTTATGGTGCTAGTGGGAAAAGTCTTAACATCAAATATAAATTATCAAGAGCCCATGTCTGCAATGGTAATGTCTGTCTCAAGAATAGTTTCTATCTTGTCAAAGACCTCGACCAAGAGGTCATTCTTGGTACTCCTTTTTTAGTTCAATTATATCCCATTTCTGTCACTGAAAAAGGATTAAGATCCAAATATCTCGATCAAGAAATAATTTTTGAGTTTATCAATCCTCCCTCAACTAGAGATATCAATCTCATCAAAAGATACTCTATTTCACAAATCATCAATAATATTAATCTCAAAAAACAGCATATCAAATATTTAAAAGAAGATATCCGATTTACTAGGATTTCTGAACAATTGGAAACCAAAAGTATCAAAGACCAAATCGAGAAAATCAATAAAGCCATTAGATCCGAAGTTTGTTCTTCTATTCCTAATGCTTTACGGGAAAGAAAGAAACATATTGTTACTCTTCCTTATATTCCAAATTTTAACGAAAAGCAAATACCAACAAAAGCTAGACCTATTCAAATGAACAAGGAACTCCTTGAAACCTGCACTAATGAAATTCAAGACCTCATTCAAAAGGGTTTAATTAGGCCCAAAGAAGTCCCTTGGAGTTGTGCCGCTTTTACGTCAATAATCATGGAGAAATTGAAAGAGGTGTCCCTAGGTTAGTCATCAATTACAAACCTCTCAATCAAGTCCTCCAATGGATTAGGTATCCTATGCCTCAAAAGAAAGATCTCCTCAATAGATTAAATGATGCCGTTATCTTTTCAAAATTTGACCTTAAATCAGGATTCTGGCAAATTCAAATAAGTGAAAAAGATAGATACAAAACTGCTTTCAATGTCCCATTTGGCCAATATGAATGGAATGTTATGCCCTTTGGCCTCAAGAATGCCCCTTCTGAATTTCAAAAAATTATGAATGATATTTTCAATCCTTATCAAAATTTCTCTATCGTTTACATTGATGATGTCCTTATCTATTCCAATAGTATTGAACAACACCTTAAGAATCTTCAAATTTTTCTTTCAATCGCCAAAAGAAATGGATTAGCTGTCTCTGAAAAGAAAATTGTCCTCTGTCAGACTAGGATTAAGTTCTTAGGTCATGAGATCTATAGAGGAACAATTACACCGGTCAAACAGAGTCTCGAGTTTGCATCCAAATTCCCAGATCAAATCTTAGAAAAAACAAGTCTTCAAAGATTCTTAGGATGTGTCAATTATATTTCTGATTTTATTCCAAACATTAGGCAAATTTGTGAACCCCTTTATCAAAGACTTAGGAAAGTACCCCCTGAGTGGTCTGATAAGCATACCCAAGCAGTCAAACTTGTCAAAGAAAAGGTCAAAACCCTTCCATGCCTCAACATTGTTAACCCAAAAGCCTCCCTTATTGTTGAAACAGATGCTTCTGATATCGGCTACGGAGGTATACTCAAACAATCAATTAATCAAATTATTGATTTTGTCTTTTAAGGGACATTTGTTGGCAAAATGGCCTTTTTTCTGACACTTCCAACAGGTTGTGTCTTTGGGGTCACGAGTTTTTGAAGATTTTTCTTTATCTTTGAAATTACTGCGTTTTCTTTTATATTTGTTATATTTGTAAAAACTGTTATGTTTTTATTCTTATTGTAATACTCACGAGGAGGATCCTTATGGTATTTCTTATTTTTGAAATGTTTTCTTTGCTTTTTGTAGGTCTTTGAAAGAGGAGGATGGATACGTTCAGAACCATATTGTTCACTGTAAAGAACCAAGTTCTTTCCTACCTTCAACTCTTTCGATTTGAGTTTTGCTTTGAGCTTGAGGTCATTCTGAGAGGATAGACCTTCTTTGTTTATGTAACCAATGATTTGACCATAAGTGAGGGCGTCGTAAGGAAGACCGGAGTATTCATCTCACGATAGTCTCACGAACTCTTTCAAAGAAAAAGTTTGGGAAGACCAGCAATAAATCTTTCTTTCCAGAAAGCATTATTGCAGTCATCGAGGAGCATGACCTTTTGGAGGAAGATATCTTTGTACCATCTAAAGTCTTGAAGTTTTGGGCAAGAAAGATTCATCAAGATATCAGAGGCTCTTTCCATTAAGATGGAAGGTTCTCCGATGAAGTGTTTGAGAATTGTGAAGAGAAGAGTGTTAACAGCGTCTTGTTTGTTTGGATCAAGATGGCTATCACCTTCGGTTTTGACGGCTTGAAGAATTGTGGTTCGATTGGCTGAAGTAAGGTAATTGATCCACCAATGCTTCAATTGACCAACAAACCCAGCTGGCGATATTGGTAGCAGCATCTTTGTCAGAGAGATTACGACCACTATAAGCCGCAGCAGCCATAGTCATTTCTCCGATAACATGAAGGATCTGATGGTCAGTTAGACTATCGATATCCTGTGCAAGAACTTCATTTCCGGTAAAGGATACCTTACGATATCTTGGTTCTTCATGAAGCATGTCGAGAATATTTTGATTAGTATTTTTGAGTTTGTTAATATGTAAATCTTCAAACTGTTCTTGTAATTCTTGAATAGAATCAATAACATTGATTTTGCTAGATGATTCTTTATTATTAAGATGTTTGAGGATTTCTTTAACACATCGAAGATGAAGAGCTAGAACCGAATCGAACTTTATTTTCGATTGGCTTGAAAAGGGTTTTTGTTGTGGGATTGGGTTGATTTTGGGGTCTGGACCTTCTCCTTTCCTTTATTGATAATTGGAGGAGCATCGAGTCTGATAGGCTGATCAATTTGATTGAGTTGAGTTGCAACAGAATGAAGAAGAATGTTTGTATAATTATTTTGTTGTTGGAGATTCTTAATATCTTTGATGGTTGGATTTTCATGTTCATTTTTATCAGAAATCTGTTTGAGAGGAGAGGCAATGACTTTGACATCTCCTTTGGGGATAATGATTTCCTCAAGAGGGGGATGAACAGATTGGAAGGAATTTCCAGAAGGGGTTTTCAGACTTTGGTTTTGTCATGGGCAGTGTTGACAACAGGTTTAGGCTTTTTTGGTTTTTTGCCAAAAACTTTGAGATAACTCCATTCGTAGAAACTAATATCCTCTGGAAAAGAATAGAATTCTTCCCAATATTTATTAATTTCTTTTTTGGAAAAAGACTTTCGGAGTTCTCTTCGAAAGGTAGTAACATCAGGAGATTTGTCATTTTTGAACTCTCTTTTTCTGTCAATTGTGGAAGAAATGACATTTAATTGATTTCTATCAGATCTCATATCTGAGAAGGTAGGGGATTCGGAACCACGATGGGTCGAATCTTCTTCTTCCTCAGAGTAATGAGTTTTGGGGATGTTAGGTGTAAAATCAACACCTTTGAATCTTTCAATTGAAGGTTGTTTATCGACTTGTCGAATGTTTGAAAGGGTTCGGATCTTGAAGAACAGAAGAGGAGCGGAGTGGAAGATGAAGGGCAAATTGAATTTGCACACTCCCATCCGGAAGCTCATTGATTTCTTTGAGTTTCGTTCTAGGAACTTCCCTAATTGGAGCTTGTTCGTTTCGAAGGTCAAAGGGGTTTCTAGTAACTTCATTCAAGCAAGTCTTCTTGGAATAGCGACATTTGAATGTAAAGGATTGACTTTGATAAGAAGAGTTTCATTTTGGGTGAAGATCTTAGAGCTTTAGGACTCATGTTTGTACTCATGACTTTGTAGTAAATACGGTAGATGATACCGATTGCTTTAGATCTGGGATCCATATCAAGATTCTTTGTTTGGAGATCAAGACATAAACATTTCATAATTGAATCATCAGAAAGATCTAAAGTAAAATTGGGAAAGCAGTTGCAATATGCAGGGCCACTTTCGAGATTAGAATCGATAATTGAAAGTAAAGATTTCTCAAATCTTCCCCACCTTTTGTCCCTAAGGGTTAAACAAATAGGGATGTCTAAACCAAGCCTAAAAAGGGTTTGTGACAATTTGAACTAATCCAACATGCAAGTATTTGTATTTTTTTTATATGTCGAAGAATAGCATCTCTTGAAAATAATCTAATTGTATTGGAATTTGGTTGAAGAGATAGATTGTTCACAAGTTTTGATAGCATAATCGATTTAAAATCGAAAGTTCCAATTTGATAAATTGTTTTTCATCAAGCGTGGAATAGACCAATTGTGTAACCTTTGTTCAATTTCTGCAATTTGGGTTTCTCTAACATTAAGAGACTCAAGATTTGTTTGATTACTTTCTAACTCATTGTTATCATCATCGTTATTGAAACTATTGAGAGGTTCTCTACTCGAACCACTCATGCTTGAGACCTATTGAACCAAGACCTAGACCAAGACATTGCAAGAAAAGTTTTGATACCGACTTCAAGGAGAAGGGACAAACAAGGTTGGCTTGACCTACTATTCAATCTCAACGGGACCACCAAATCAGGACACACTCCCTTGGCTGACCAACGCTCCAGAGACTCCAGAATAGGACAAGGCCTTACCAACTAAGAGGACCCGACGGCTTGAAGAAGGGATCTCACTTTGCTTACTTTGGCTTGAACTTGGCTCGATACCCGGTTTGGACGCTGAGCGGACATGAGTGAATTTGAGTGGGGGATCACACATTTCAGAGAAGGACATCATCAATGTAAAGCGATAGAGAAATTTTGATAAGGATTGAAAATATCATTCATAATTTTTGAAATTGTAAGGGGCATTCTTGAGGCCAAAGGGCATAACATTCCATTCATATTGGCCAAATGGGACATTGAAAGCGATTTTGTATCTATCTTTTTCACTTATTTGAATTTGCCAGAATCCTGATTTAAGGTCAAATTTCGAAAAGATAACGGCATCATTTAATCTATTGAGGAGATCTTTCTTTTGAGGCATAGGATACCTAATCCATTGGAGGACTTGATTGAGAGGTTTGTAATTGATGACTAACCTAGGGACACCTCTTTCAATTTCTCCATGATTATTGACGTAAAAAGCGGCACAACTCCAAGGGGACTTGCTGGGCCTAATTAAACCCTTTTGAATGAGGTCTTGAATTTCATTAGTGCAGGTTTCAAGGAGTTCCTTGTTCATTTGAATAGGTCTAGCTTTTGTTGGTATTTGCTTTTCGTTAAAATTTGGAATATAAGGAAGAGTAACAATATGTTTCTTTCTTTCCCAGAAAGCATTAGGAATAGAAGAACAAACTTCGGATCTAATGGCTTTATTGATTTTCTCGATTTGGTCTTTGATACTTTTGGTTTCCAATTGTTCAGAAATCCTAGTAAATCGGATATCTTCTTTTAAATATTTGATATGCTGTTTTTTGAGATTAATATTATTGATGATTTGTGAAATAGAGTATCTTTTGATGAGATTGATATCTCTAGTTGAGGGAGGATTGATAAACTCAAAAATTATTTCTTGATCGAGATATTTGGATCTTAATCCTTTTTCAGTGACAGAAATGGGATATAATTGAACTAAAAAAGGAGTACCAAGAATGACCTCTTGGTCGAGGTCTTTGACAAGATAGAAACTATTCTTGAGACAGACATTACCATTTGAGACATGGGCTCTTGATAATTTATATTTGATGTTAAGACTTTTCCCACTAGCACCATAAAGATTCTCAGTGGTTTTTTCAAAATATTTGGTAGGGACGAGACCTTCTCTAATACAATTTTGATCGGCACCGGAATCAAGGAGGACTTTTGATTTAAGCTTGAATTCTTTATTGATAACGATGGTAGCGTAAGTATACCATTTTGAAGACGGTTGGCCGATAACGTTCATGGATTGTTCTTCACAAAGAGGACTACGAATTTTGATAGGTGAAGAGATTTTATTTTCATTTCGAGGATTCCGGTAGATTGAGAAGAGCTTGATTGGATTTTTCTTTTCCTTTTTCAACGGATTTTGTTTTAAGAATAGAGACATCAAATTTTATTTGAGAGAGTTCATCTTGAGATTGGAGATTTGATTCTTCATTTGATTAACTTCATACATAAATCTTGACTTGATGATGCCTTTCCGGATTTTTTGAATTTATCCATGACATCATTAAGATTATAGGTTCTTGGAGGTGGCTTGGAATCAGAAGGATCAAGAACATTTTGGAATTTTTGTTTAAGATAAGGGTCACTAATTTGGTTAATAATCTCTTGAATCAAATCCTTTTCAGAAGAAAGAACGTTAATTGTGTTTGTTTCACAAGTACAATTATCTTTACAATTGCAAATATCTTTTGAATCGGAAGATTGAGGGGATGAAGATGAATCATTATAATAATCGGAATCTTCTTGAATATTATAAATGATGTCTTCAGAATCAGAGGTATTTGAAGAATTGATAAGGTGAAGCAATTGATTTTTAAGATCATTTGAAATGCCAGCCAAAGAATATACCTAAAAAACTATAAAATAAGTATCATAAAATTAAGAGGAAATTGAACAAAATATCAAGTTTGAATTGTTAGTTCTGATATATATAAGTGTCAAAATTTGAAAAAAATTGGTCGAAATTCCCTTAACGAACAATCAAAATTTTATATTCTCTCTCCAACATTATCACTTCACACTACTTGCCCTCTTCTCAAACATGCTATAGATTTTTCAATTTTTTGTTTCCATTGTCGATTTTCAAGAAAAAATAGAAAAAAAAAGAAAAGAGAAATAACTATCCATTCTTCGACACTTACTTTGGTGAACTGAAGTGTCAATTTTTTTAAAAAATTTGTCGATTTATTTTTTATTATCTTGTGTGTAATGGCATGATATCCTGTGTAATTGCAAGATTCATTTTGATAGCTTCTCTTAAAAGTTATTATATGAATTTCAACTACCGCAAAATTTTAACACAAAAAAATGTTCATTTTTGTATAAGGGTATATTTGACATTTTGCATATAAAATATTCATATTTACAAATGGGTAAATATATTACCACAAATATTTTTGTTTGGTCCACTACATTATAAACACACACTAATTAAAACATGTTTTTAATAACTTAATTATTTAAAAAAAAAAATGAGAAGAAAAAGTACAGCATCCCTAGTTCCCCACCCTTTCCAACCCCTATTGTTGAGGCTGGCACCAACTTGAAGTTCCCATTCAAGAGAACCATAAAATTGCCATTTCCAACTCAACCACGATCCCATAGAACAGAAAAATCAAAATCCAATTTCTTTGTAATCAAATGTGATTTATTTTATGTCAAACTGTTTAAATTTCTTTGTTATTTATGTCATTTTACTTAAGGTCGTGTTAATAAATTTAAAAAACAACCATTTACAAATGTTATAAAAAATTATCAAATTTTTAATCCACCTTTTACTTTTAGACACTTTTAAAATTCCTTTAAAATTAATAGAGTTTTCAGTTAGTCTAACGGAACACGGCATGCGATAACTTGTTTTAAAAAGTGTTTTTAAAAATTTCCATTTTACTAGTCAAAGTTAAAAAAAATTTAAATTATAAAAAAAAAATCGTTTAAAATATCTTTTTTAAGCATCTAATCTATCTTTACTATAATATAAGTGTCTATCACATTGCTTTGTTTACCCTTCAACCAATACGACGTAGTTTTGGTGTTTTATTTTTCTAATTTTGCTAATCTCACACTTTTGTCCCACATATTTTTATTAAATTATTAACAAATCAGCTTTTGTTGACTTTTTTTGTTTTGTTTTGAATGTTTAGTCGTATTTTTTGACTTGTACTTCCTTTTTTTGTTTTTCTTCGTTTTATGTGGCAAATCTCACCATTTTGTCCTATAAAATAAAATAAAAGATGAAGAAGTCAAATATTGCGGCTGAAATGATTAATTTAATATAAAAATTTTTTTGTCAAAAATTGATGTCGAGTTACTCGATAAACTCCAATTGGAGTTTGTTGAGTAACTCGACAAAATGACTTTTTTAATAAATTTTTTTTCATGATAAATTGTGTAGCTACTCGAAAAAAGAAAAAGAAAATTCGAGTTCCTATAAGAAACTACTATTCAATGTGAAGATGTTTTCACCCTCTCATCTATAGTGAAGCTAAGTGATCCATTGGAATTAGCAAATTTGTTCAAATTAAAGAATGTATACTTACTAGAAATAGACCATGCTTTAGCAATTGCATCAAAACAGCACTTTCGAGGAGATTACAAAGTTGGCTATTGTGGAAATATGAAAAAGCATAGAATAAATTTAACTCCATGACTAGCAACATTCTATAGCGTTTAAGTTCATAGAAGTGAATAACAGGCAATGAGATCAAATCGGTATATACCCAAATTTACACTACTCTTGCTTTACTCAATCATAAATGTGCTATTTGAAAAAAAGATCTTGTCAAGTGAAAAAAATTATAAAAAGACAAAGGAAATGAAAAAGTCCACATACCCAAAAAAAAATAAAAAAATCGTGAGCAAGAACTTTTTCGAAGTTACTATTTAACTCGAAAAAGTTTGTCGAGTTACTATTCAACTCGACAAACTTTTTCGAGTTGAATAGTAACTCGACAAACTTTGTCGAGTTACTTGTTCACTTAATTTTTTTTTTTTTTTAAAGCGAGCTTTTCCATTTCTAATTTTTTTTCAATGAAAAAAATGAACAATTAGTGATAATGCTTGAACCTTTTGTCATGGTGTATTCCCTCTCATTATACTGATCAAAGAAGTTCAAAACAAAATCAATAATGCAGTCCAAATCACATCTTACTACTAAATGTATGTGTTTAGCGCCCTAATTCATTTTGATTTTATATTGAACAGACAACATAATACAACATAATTTAAGTATCTAAGTTCATTTCGGACATATTGAATGTTAATATTAATTTATAGGTTAATGACATCATTCTTTGGAGATTGTATCTGCAACTATTTGCTTGTCTCCTACCAAAATCACGAAATACTTAAATAAAACTCCAATTTTCCCCACCCCTCTCCTCACTTTTTACATACAAATGTTGCACTTCTTCATTGCCAAATATGCATATTCATAATCAGATGAAGATACATGAAAAATGGAGACAATTTTAGTTATTATGATCTATTAAGTTTCAAGAAAAAACTCACTATCCATGTTCTTTGCATTGGGAGATGGGATTCAATAATCTCTATCTCATATTAAGTGTGGATTAATTATAGTATGTTGGTTCTCTGTTTTCAAGTTGTAAGAATTCTTAGTGCACACAATTTGTTATTCTTGACCTATATTGATGAACATTCGTCAGTAACTTCCGACATGGTATGCAAAAGTAGCATCAAGGTGAAACTTCCTTGTAATTAAAATGAAGTTTTCAATCATAAACACTGTTTTTCTATAAAGAAG
Organism: Forsythia suspensa; assembly: GCA_023638005.1. Taxonomy (NCBI): domain Eukaryota; kingdom Viridiplantae; phylum Streptophyta; class Magnoliopsida; order Lamiales; family Oleaceae; genus Forsythia; species Forsythia suspensa. The sequence continues at coordinate 38,833,990 of CM042667.1, forward strand.
CAGAAAGTTATCCTCTTTGTCAAGAATTAGATGTTTAACTTCTCATTTAAAAATATTTTCAACAATGGTTTTTCATCAAATCAGATGTTCTTTTGACACGTTACTTTATTAAATTGAAGCAATTATTATATTCAATACAAAATTTTGTACACATAGACCGATAGAACTGCCATGTGTCATTTTTAGCAGCAATTAAAAGAATAGTTAGGTTGAATCACGTCCATTGAGTATTGATGTGTAATTACTTGGATAGTACTCTACGTATATATGGTGCAGTGTATGCTTTACTTCAACCATTCTTTCGCCACAAGAAGCTGCTTCTTTCGCTAACACTGTAATTTAAAGGGATTTTGATTCTTTGTGCCATTGTTTCTTTCTTTATAACAACTTCTCAAACACAATATACATACCTTTAGCAATCAAATGTTGGTTAAGCAATTGTGTAATGATTGAGGGAGTACACATGTTTTTGAGATTATCTCAGTAAATTTTAAATTAATGTTGATCAACTTCAACATGAGCTAAGCTTATTACTACAACATATTTTATTTTTTATAACTTTTAATTATAACATTCTTACTAATAATGCTATAAATTAAAAATTGATTAGAATAAGAGGGTTTATCCACAACTTAGATTTTAATGGATTTTAGAAGTTCATATCAATTGAGGTGTTCCCAACTCAAATTTTAATAAAATTCATAAAAATTTAGGTGAATAACAGGCAATGAGACCAAATCAGTACATACCCAAATCTACACTACTCTTGCTTTACTCAATCATAAATGTGCCATTTGAAAAAAAATCTTGTCAAGTGAAAAAAATTATAAAAAGACAAAGGAAATGAAAAAGTCCACATACCAACAACAACAAAAATAAAATCGTGAACAGTAACTTTTTCGAGTTACTATTTAACTCGAAAAAGTTTGTCGAGTTACTATTCAACTCGACAAATTTTTTCGAGTTGAATAGTGACTCGACAAACTTTGTCGAGTTATTGTTCACGCAATTTTTTTTTGTTTTTTTTTTAAGGTGAGCTTTTCCATTTCTAATTTTTTTTCAATGAAAAAATGAACAATTAGTGATAATGCTTGAATCTTTTGTCATGGTGTATTCCCTCTCATTATAATGATCAAAGAAGTTCAAAACAAAATCAATAATGCGATTCAAATCATTTAATCACATCTTACTACTAAATATATGTACTTAGCGTCCTAATTCATTTTGATTTTATATTGAACAAACAACATAATACAACATAATTTAAGTATCTAAGTTCATTTCGGACATATTGAAGGTTAAAATTAATTTATAGGTTAATGACACCATTCTTTGGAGATTGCATCTGCAGCTATTTGCTTGTCTCCTACCAAAACCACGAAATACATAAATAAAACTCCAATTTTCCCCACCATTCTCCTCACTTTTTACATACAAATGTTGCACTTCTTCATTGCCAAATAAGCATATTCATAATCAGATGAAGATACATGAAAAATGGAGACAATTCTTAGTTATTATGATCTATTAAGTTTCAAGAAAAAACTCACTATCCATGTTACTGCATTGGGAGATGGGATTCAATAATCTTCTCTATCTCATATTAAGTGTGGATTAATTATAGTATGTTGGTTCTCTGTTTTTAAGTTGTAAGAATGCTTAGTGCACACAATTTGTTATTTTTGACCTATATTGATGAACATTCGTTCGTAACTTCCGACATGGTATGCAAAAGTAGTATTAAGGTGAAACTTCCTTGTAATTAAAATGAAGTTTTCAATCATAATCACTGTTTTTCTATAAAGAAGCAGAAAGTTATCCTCTTTGTCAAGAATTAGATGTTTAACTTCTCATTTGAAAATATTTTCAACAATGGTTTTTCCTCAAATCAGATGTTCTTTTGACACGTTACTTTATTAAATTGAAGCAATTATTATCTTCAAAATGGAAGAAATGTACAGAATGTACAAAAAAAAAAAATTGCGTGAACATTAACTCGAAAAACTTTGTCGAGTTACTATTCAAGTCGACAAAGTTTGTCGAGTTGAATAGTAACTCGACAAACTTTGTCTAATTCATTGCTTCTGAAATATATATATTTTTTTAGGTGGGCTTTTCCATTTCTAATTTTTTTTTCACTTGACAAGAATTTTTCTTCTTGAGAGTGTGAACAGAAAAAAAATTCTTTTACATATATATTTTACTCGACAATAATTTTTTTTCTTTTCCTCTTACAGTATACATTGTAACTAATTTACCCACAATTTTTATTTTTTTGTCATTGACCATCCCCAACATTTAAATTTTATTAAAAGCCCAATTTGACCATTTTTTTTGTGAAATTTTGTCATAAATTCTACAATATTCATTTATTTGTCCTAAATTCTACAATGTTATAATTGCTACACGTGCAGCGCGCGGCTTAAAACTAGTGTGTGTGTGTATATATATATACACACACACACTAGTATATATATATATATATATAAAGAGAAGTGTTGTCAAAAATTTCAAGCACACATTTTTCCGCTATTTTTTCTTTTTCGATTTGGTAAATTCTTCCATAAATCTTTGCATAAAAGTTTGTTTTCTTTAATTGGTTTCACATTGATTTGGTAAGTTCCATCATAAATGTTGCATAGGATTTTTTTTTTAAAATGGTTTCATACATTGATTGTTTATTTTCTTTTTTTTTTTCTTACAAAACTAAGTATAATATTTAATATTATATACGATAAATGCAAAACTTTTGATTTTTTAATGAGTTTTACACATTGATTGTTTTTTTTTTCTATTTTCTTGCAAAAGATGAATTGTAACATTTAATATTATATATATATATATATATATATATATATATATATATATATATATATATATATATATATATATATATATATAAAGTAAGTGCAGTAAAAATTTCACGCACACATTTTTCCGCCATTTTTTCTTTCCAATGCTGCATAAAAGTTTGTTTTCTTTAATTGGTTTCACACACTGATTTGGTAAGTTCCGTCATAAATGCTGCATAAGAGTTTGTTTTCTTTAATTAGTTTCACACATTGATTGTTTATTTTTTTTTCTTTTTCTTTTTCTTGCAAAAAAATAGAGTGTAACATTTAATATTATATACGATAAATACAAAAACTTTTCAGATTCTTTAATTGGGTTTACACATTGATTGTTTATTTATTTATTTTTTCTATTTTCTTGCAAAAAATAAATTGTAACATTTAATATTATCTATCTATGTATATATATATATATATAAAAATAGAAGTGTCATCGAAAATTTCACTTTTTCTTTCCAGATTTGATAAATTCGCCATAAATCTTTGCATAAAATTTGTTTTCTTTAATTGGTTTTACACTGGTTTGGTAAGTTCCGTCATAAATGCTACATAGGAGTTTATTTTCTTTAAATGGTTTTATACATTGATTGTTTATTTTCTTTTATTTTCTTTTCTTGCAAAAAACGAAGTATAACATTTAGTATTATATCGATAAATGCAAAAAAAATTTCAGATTTTTTAATGTGTTTCACACATTGATTGTTTTTTTTTTTCTATTTTCTTGCAAAAGACTTAATTGTAACATTTAATATTATCTATCTATATATATATATATATATATATATATATATATATATATATATATATATATATATAAACAAGAGTCTTAGTAAAAATTTCACGCTCACATTTTTCCGCCATTTTTATTTCCAATCTTTGCATAAAAGTTTGTTTTCTTTAATTGGTTTAACACACATTGATTTGGTAAGTTAAAATCATAAATCTTGCATAGGAATTTGTTTTCTTTAATTGGTTTCACACATTGATTGTTTATTTTATTTTTTTTCTTTTTCTTGCAAAAAACGAAGTGTAACATTTAATATTATATATGATAAATGCAAAAACTTTTCAGATTCTTTAATGGGTTTTACATATTGATTGTTTATTTATTTATTTTTTCTATTTTCTTGCAGAAAATGAATTGTAACATTTAATATTATCTATCTATCTTTATATAAAAACAGAAGTGCCGTCGAAAATTTCACGCACACATTTTCCCGCTATTTTTTCTTTTCAGATTTAGTAAATTCTGCCATAAATGCTGCATAAAAGTTTGTTTTCTTTAATTGGTTTCACACACTGATTTGGTATGTTCCGTCATAAATGTTACATAGGAATTTGTTTTCTTTAATTGGTTTCACACATTGATTGTTTATTTTATTTTTTTTCTTTTTCTTACAAAAGTGTAACATTTAATATTATATACGATAAATGCAAAAACTTTTCAGATTCTTTAATGGATTTTACACATTGATTGTTTATTTATTTATTTTTTTCTATTTTCTTGCAAAAAATGAATTGTAATATTTAATATTATCTATCTATCTATATATAAAAACACAAGTGCCGTCGAAAATTTCACGCACACATTTTTTCGTCATTTTTTCTTTCCAGATTTGGTAAGTTCTACCATAAATGCTGCATAAAAGTTTGTTTTCTTTAATTGGTTTCACATATTTATGTTTATTTTATTTTTTTTCTTTTTCTTGCAAAAAAGAAAGTGTTAACATTTAATATCATATATGATAATTGCAAATAAATGTCAGATTCTTTAATGAGTTTTATACATTGATTGTTTATTTATTTATTTTTTCTATTTTCTTGCAAAAAATGAATTGTAATATTTAATATTATATATGATAAATGCAACAACTTTTCAGATTTTTTAATTTATACCGGTTGAGGAATTTAAATAAATTGTATTTAAAAAAAAATATCAATGCACGAGAACTATTGACAATAATGCAATAGTTTTCCAAAAATAGATTTATTTTTCCTACAAATTTTTTATGCTTCCCATAGTGGGTTTAAATAGGTTGCAGTTAAAAAAAAAATCAATACACGAAAAATATATAATTGTGTTATATTATCAAATGATCTGATTTATTGATTAAAAATAATAAGTCGATTAAACTAATAAACTATATATGATAATTTCAAAATTAAATTTATACGATTCAAAGTCCACCTTAGTTCGACCACAAACGTGATTTTCAAAGAGGTGTTTCAAAATCTGGATTAACTATTTTTTTTTTTCAATATCAATGAGTAATCAAATGTTATTTATATGATTTTTTTCTATTTGAATGTAATAAATAAACAATATACTCTTAGAATATTTTAAAATAACTATCATGAAAAACAAGTATCGTGCATCGCACCGGTGATATACTAGTTTTAATAAAAAGTCTTCTTCTCCAATTCATCGTCTCATTCACAATACTATAATTAATAAAAACTGAGTGAGTGAGTCATAGTAGTAAAGAGTGCTAGATAATATAACTTTTCAAATGAGAAAGAAAACGGGAAAAGAAAAAAGAAAAGATAAAGAGTATATTGAGATTTTAATTAAAGAAACGAAGTTTGTCTACATTTTTAAAAAGAAAATTATGGACAAGGGTATATTGAGATTTCAATTTATTTATTAAAAAAATAAAAAAAATTAAGAAGAGAAGTTTGTCAACTTAATTAATTTTTAAAAAGCTAGTGCTTAATTACTTTATTTCCTCTCCCCATCTTGGTTTTTTTCCGGGCTACAACCTCTCGTTGAAAATTCATTTAAGGAAGGCACATTCTATTGATAATTTGCTATGATGCTATCTCTCTATAAATTGCTGCAGAAACTTGAACCATAATCAGCAGAGAAGCTCGAAACTAATCCAGAATTAAGCAAAAATGAGAAATTATTTTAGTAGAGTTCTTCCCTTTCTTCTTATTTTCCATATAATCTTAGCTTCTTGTGCTCATCAACGACTGCAGGTAATTAATTATTATTTCCTTCAATGTATGGTTGGAACTGGATTGGAACGACAAGTAGCTCCAGATTTAAGGGTTCTTTTTTATTGTTGAACACGAGGGAAAGATCATTTATACCGATTTGATTAATATATCTTACAGGTTTATATAGTGTACCTTGGAGAGCATAGCGGGACGAAAACTTTTGAAGAAATCGAAGAATTCCATCGTTCTTATTTGCACTCTGTGAAGGGTAATTCCAAAGGGGAAGCTAAAGACTGTTTAATTTACAGCTACAAAAACGTCATCAATGGCTTCTCAGCATTGCTTAGTCCAGAAGAAGCTGCAAAGATATCAGGTCCCTTTAAAATATTCATACTATTAATGCACAAATACATATACAATAGAGAGATTATCGTTCATGCATGATGCATGTCCACTTTGAAGCACGGAAACCTCAAAAGGCTACTACTACTTATTAGTGTAGTGTATTTTGGGGCGGGTGTATTTTTCGACCCACTAAATCGGTGGTTTATTTGTTAATTTTCAAATTTTCTTCTAAATCTATTATAAACCTAAAATACGATATTTCCTTCTTCACATCGTTCACAATTGCAAAAAAGAAAGAAATTAATCTTCAAATAAATCATTCTACTCGTATTGTTTACACATATATACTTTTTTGAACAGTTTTAAAAACTATTCAAAATCGGTACTTTAAAAAAAATCCCATAACCGATACTCTAAAACTCCCAATTAGATCTTAAATAGCATTTGGAAACTTAATTAACATAATCTTTTCTAATTATTTATTTTTAGTAACATTCAAAATGTAAACGAAACTTTGAATATATATATAAAGGATTTGTGGTCTTTACACCAAACAAAAAAATAAAAAAGTAATTAGTTTTTTAATTCCTGTGATATTATCCATAATATTTTAGTTTGAGTGATTGTGTTACTTTTAATACTTATTAATGTTAAATAATTTTTCTAAAACTAATATTGTATGAGTATTTTGTATTATTATAATCATAAAACTATAGTTTCATAAAACATTAATTACGACAAAACGAGAGTCCTAATTTTTTTTTCTTTTTTTTCTTTTTTCAAATTTCGAGCCATTTCGTGTCACATTTTCGTTTCACGTTTCCTGCTTAATTCGCATAAACTAATGAACTTTTTCTTTTCCTTGAATCGAGATGGATGGAGTAATATCGGTGTTTCATAGCCACCCAACTATATCGAGGCTTCACACAACAAGATCATGGGATTTCATTAACTTACTCGAAGGAATTGGAGATTCAAACCCTCCAAATGCACAAGATTTATTGAGTAAAGCAAATTATGGGAAGGATGTTATTGTCGGGGTTTTGGATAGTGGTAAAGTCAACATTTTTTCTATGTATGTTTGATAAAATAAGTAACTTAAAAATTATAAGTTAAGTTTGACATATTTTGAAGAATAACCAAACATAAATTCTCTTCTAATTGAAACATTCTTCTTTGAAATATGTCAATTACTTAATTAGTACAAAAAATATTCACCAAGAACAACAATATAAATAAATCAAGTTTTGTTAATTTCCTATAATCAAGCTTTATAGATGTATTAAAATATGCAAAATAACTAAATTCTTAATAACTTCAAATAGATGATGTATGACGCATTATAGACATATAACATGCCTCATTCACCTAAACCGTTCTTAATTTATTCTCAATCGATGTCATCTCTCGTTCTTAGCATATAATCATATTCAATACTCAAGAATTCTCAATCCTTATTTAATTTATATGTCATACCTATTCAAACTTATCAACCCTTAGAGCTTGTTTAAGAGAGCTTTTAGCAAATTTTATTTAAAAGTTGATGAAATATGTGGTTCAAAAATTAATAAAAGATGAGTGTCCCATGAAATGTGTAGTTAAAATTAATTGTTGACTTTTGAACACGACTTTTTAGCAGATTTTAATCTCGACCAAACAAACACTTATTTTAATCAATAAACTCAACTTAATTTTATGTCCTCTTGACTTATTTTAATAAGTAAACTAACTTAAATTTATGTCCTCTAACTTATTTCTATGTTCTTGCATATTGTTTATTTATATCTTTGATTAGGTGTATGGCCAGAGTCTGAAAGTTTCAACGACAATGGAATGGATCCTGTTCCTCGGTCATGGAAAGGGATTTGCCATAACGGCGTTGCTTTTAATTCATCTCATTGTAATAGGTGAATATTCTTTTTTTTTTTTATTGGTCATAGTCAATATCAAGTTGGTTAAGATAAAAACAATAACTTTGACACATATATTTGATTATTTGGTTTCCCAACCATCTAGATTATTTGAGAAAACTACGAAAAGTAATAATATGCTTGGTAAGGTAAATTCGATAATATTGAAAAATAAAAATAAGTTAAAATATCATATATTGTACCATTCAATCATGTTTGATAGTAACATATATTTAGGGGTCGTTTCATTTTTGAGAAAACATTTTAGCAGATTTTGATAAAAAGTTGATTAAATTTGTAGTTGAAAAGTTGATAAAGGTAGTGGGTCCCATGAAATGTGTTTTGAAATTAATTGTTGATTTTCACTTCAACTTTTTAAACTAAGCCAAACAAATGCTTAATGTTTTTGTTTTTGTACTATACAGAAAATTAATCGGAGCTCGCTACTACTTGAGAGGTTACGAGGCTTATTACGGTGAACTCAACACTCGTCTGGACTTTCGATCACCCAGGGATAGAAATGGTCATGGAACTCACACATCATCAACCATTGGAGGCCGAAGAGTTCCTAATGCTTCCTCTATTGGCGGACTTGGCAGCGGCACTGCCACTGGCGGCGCCCCCCTAGCGCGCCTAGCCATCTATAAAGTATGTTGGCCAATTCCGGGCCAGACCCCAGCAGAAGGCAACACGTGCCTAGACGATGATATGCTTGCTGCCTTCGATGATGCCATCGCAGATGGTGTTCATGTAATCAGTGTTTCCATCGGTACGGATACTAGCAGGCCATACAAAAACGATGGGATTGCCATCGGGGCATTACATGCAATGAAACGAAATATTGTAGTAGCATGTAGTGCAGGAAATTCGGGTCCTACCACATATTCTGTATCGAATGTAGCCCCTTGGATCATTACGGTCGGTGCTAGTAGCATTGATCGTATCTTTTCATCTCCAATTGTGCTTGGAAATGACATGATAATCGAGGTAATTATAGAACAAAATATTAAAAATCGTCGTACATGATTTGACACTATTTAACGAAAGGATTACTTTAAACCAGGGACAATCGGTAACTCCTTTTGGGAATAGGACGTATCCACTTGTTTATGCTGCAGATGTAGAAAATCCAGGGACAACCACCAATCTCACAAGAGGGTTCAAAGTTTATGTTTTCTACTACTTATTTTTGGGACACAATTTAGATTATTTTTGATAAGTGTCTTATTTGTTTCTACTTAAATGTCTTTTCAGATTATGCCTACGTGATACTCTTTCGCCAGCACTTGTAAGGGGGAAAGCTGTTTTCTGCTGGAGAGGAGATACTTCTCAGACATTAGAAGTGCAAAGTGCAGGTGGTGTAGCAACTGTGCTTGGAAATGCCTACGAGGGACGAGGAGTAGGAGGCAGGCCTTATTTGATTCCGGCAACAGTTGTTTATTTTAATAAAATCGACATCGTTAATTATATCGAGACTAATCGGAATCCAAATGTCACGTTGATTCAACCGAAGACACTGATAGGCACTAAACCAGATCCATTCATGGCTCCATTTACCTCGAGGGGTCCTAGTGCTATCGAACCTAACATTCTTAAGGTACTATTAATTTAGTAATGTCTATTTACTTAATTTGATACATCCTGATTTTCCACTATATAGCTTGGTGGTGGGAGGAGATCATTACCCATAGCTTGGTTAGTTTCTTTATGTTTCCCTGTGCAGCCTGATATTACTGCTCCAGGACTAAATATATTGGCAGCATGGAGCGAAGCGTCTTCTCCCCTAAAGGTGCCTGCTGATAAACGAGTCGTTAAATACAATATTGATTCCGGGACATCAATGGCTTGCCCTCATGTCGCAGCCGTAGCTGCACTTCTTAAGGCAATACATCCTGATTGGAGTAGTGCTGCTATAAGATCAGCTATCATGACCACCGGTATAAATTACTAGGAAACACCAGTACCACCAATCATTTATGAAATGTTTCTCTGGCCTAATGCTTTGTTTTTCGTGTTTTTGCAGCTAAAATAACCAACAATGTGGGTACACAAATAACAAACTCACAAGGAAATATTGCAACTCCATTCGACTATGGAGCAGGCCACATCCAGCCATCGAAAGCTGCTGATCCCGGACTTGTTTATAATGCTTCTTACAACGACTATCTTCTATTTCTCTGCAGCAGACTTTGGCAATTCTTTGGATCCATCTATTAAATGCCCTCAACAGTTACCCTCGCCGAGTGATCTTAATTATCCATCACTTTCAATTGCACACCTCAAAGGATCCGGGACCGTCAAGAGAACCGTTACAAATGTTGGCACGAAAAGCTCTTCAGTATTCAAGAAAAATAAATCCCCTCAAGGTTACTTGGTTTGATTTCTCCAACAACTCTAGATTTTAGTGCGGTCGGAGAAAGTAAAAGCTTTAGCATTACAATTACAGCTCAAAGTACTGCTAAGAAAAGTGTGTTTGCAGTTGGTTGGTATACTTGGAGTGATGGGATTCATCAAGTAAGAAGTCCTATTACAGTAGCCTCACCATAACTGCCTTTGAAGAATCCCACTCTACTTCAACATTGCTAAATGTGTACTGTACCCTTATCGTGTGCATCTCAATAAGAACAATAAGTAATGTAATAATAAATCTATCTTACCTCATGTTGGACAAGTAGGAGATGAGAGTATATAACCTTTATATTCACCTTTGGTTACCTTGTGAGCAGTTTCTGTAATTCTCGATTCTTTCAACATCTGATCATTGATTACAAATTTAGTGGACATCAGAACGTTATCTGGAATATCAGAACCTGTTTCTAATTTTTCCTTTGACAAAAACTAACAAAAGGTTTTCAAAGAAGTTCTTCATTTTGCTCGTCTACCCTGTTGGAACTAGAATTTGTTGAAGGGAGACCCCCCCCCCCCCCTTGTCTGTATATTTATTACAATCATATTTTACCTTCATTTCGACCTCAACATAGAATGCAAATCGATTCTCGACCTTATCAAGAAAAATAGAAAACAATTATAATAATGTATCTCGACTAGAATGAAGAAACTTAAGACGTGTTGAGAAAAATGTAGAAAATAAAAAAATATTATTTCTCGACAAGGGATGAAGATTCTCTACCGATGGTCAAGCCGTCAAGGTTCTCTCGAGAATTTTTCTTTTTCTTTTTCCCCTATGCACATATTCTTATTTGCTTTACCAACAATATAAGAGTGTCACATGAGTATGGATTAGCCAATTATGATAAAGAAAAATTAGTGGGTGGGATATAAATTTAAAGAAAGTGTGAAAGCAAAAAATAAAAATAAAAAAAATTTACTTTTTAAAAATAATTGGACCGAATCTCGAATTAGTTCTCGATTTATTTTGTTCAAACCGATCAGTCCAATCTAGTTATTATATTATTGCTAAAAGTAAAAGACTATAAAACCACTACAATTAGTTTTTTGTCCTTATTTGGTGCTATATTTGTAAATTTTGAAAAGTTCCAAAATACTTGGCGTTTGTAGACTGGGCTTGGATTAGGATTTGGATTTTGTTTGTTTGGTTAACTTTAAATTATAATTTAAGTTAGTTAAATATATTTTTTATCTAAACATTTCGTAAGATCCGGAACTTACTATTCAGTTATTATTCACACATTTCATATAATTTAGGATTTTTATGAAAATATTACTCTAAGGAAATCTTGCGCTTATTAAGGGTAGCTTTGTCTTTTACATTATTTAAGATTTTAGAATTTTACGCTTTATATTTTCTCTTTTGTAATCTTTTTCGTCTAGTTGAATAATGCGATTCTATTTAACATGGTAGGAGAGCATGTTTGACCCGACTTAGATTAAACTTTCAATCGCATCCATTCTTTGGCGGATGCATGGATGATTAGAGTCCCTCGGAAAAAAACATTTTGTATAGTGTAATTTTTTTAATCAACAATCAGGTCTTGAAGTGCAATATTTTTTTTTCAATAGTAGTTTTGTCTCCAAAATTTTTTCGGTTGATGACCGCCTTGTGCCACTCGTCCGACCAATTTTTTTTCTTTCCCTAGGGTCTTGTCCATTCTTGGTTTGTTTTACACATGTTATTTGGTCATATAAATTGTAGATCTGGACCTTTTAATTTCCTACCTTTCTTCTTCGTCTTTGTTGAAGGGTGGAATTTGAGTTTGAAAGCGATAAGACGAATATCAAAATTTTGATAAACAGATCAATTAAGGAGAAAGGAAAATGTCAACGGCTCCTAGAGATTTGAATCCAAAATGATAAGAAGAATCTTCTTAATAATAAAATATTCACTTAGTCACTTAGGGCTTGTTCTCTTTGCCATTTTTAACCCATTTTCCGTTTTGTGTTTTTAAAAATAGTGAAAACGTATTCTCTTTACCATTTTCCAAAATACATATCTCAAATGTTTTTAATTATGTTTAAATGTTTTGCTTTGTTTTAAATATTTTAAATTCTTTTATTAAATGGTTTTAATTCTTTTCAAATGTTTTTAATTTTTTTTAAATATTTTTAATTCTATAATTAAATATTTTTAATGGGTTTTAAATGTTTTTTATTGTTTTTAAATGTTTTAATTTCATAATTAAATATTTTTAATGGGTTTTAAATGTTTTTTATTGTTTTTAAATGTTTTAATTCTATAATTAAATATTTTTAATGGTTTTTAAATGTTTTAATTCCATAATTAAATATTTTTAATTATTTTTAAATGTTTTAAATGTTTTTAATTCTATAAATTAATGTTTTTAATTGTGTTTAAATATTTTTAATTCTAAGTTTAAATTGTTTTTAATTCCAAATCCAAATTTCTAAAAATTTTCAAGTAAACGCGTTTTCGAGATTTTCTGTTTTCACAAACAATTTTCAAAAATTCTAAAAAGTACACATTTTCAAAAATCTCAAAACAAACACTCAAAACACAAAACACAAAATGAATTCAAAACTCAAAACTCAAAACTCAAACGCAAAGAGAAACACCACCTTAGTTTTTGGGAAGAAAGATCTGATTTTATCCTATATTTAATTGGATAATCGGTTATAGGATAATTATAATTTTGAATCTGGCCCAAGCACTAACTTAGATGAAGAGATATGTTACTCGATTAGTGATTTAACCGCTAATCTAATAGTTGAACAAGCATATCAACTCTTGTTAAATATAATCTAATTATTTTTATTGAATAATAAAATAGTAATAGTAATTATCATTCATTAAATTAATTAGCAAAACTAATTATCATTCATTAAATTAATTTGTAAAAGTTATTTTCATTAATAGTGAAGTTTGGGTCATCGATTTTTCATGAAAATCAAACGGGTTTTTAGATTTTCTCCCAGGTCGCAAATCAGTCTAATAGAGCAACCAAGATGATACATTTATCTATTTAAATTTTGGCTCTGCGTCGGAATTTTTGCCATTGTAGACTTTGTCGTGTGACAATTTTTATAAATGGGAGGCAGCTAAATTTGAATCCAAAACTTAAGAAGAAACAGAATATATTTACTTTAGATCAAGTTCGAAAGCAATCCAAGCTTAAGGAATATGATCAAGTACCTCAGTTTTATTATTCCTTTTCTTCTCATTTTCCAGATCTTAGCTTCGTGTGCTTCTGAACAGAGACTACAGGTAATTTGTTCCAGTTCAATGTTTTCTCTTTATTTATCAACTAAGTTTACGTCTAAGTTCAACGTCGCTTTCTTGAAATGCATTGTCGGAACTGGGTTGAAACGACACGCAACTCTAGATTCAAATACTCTTGGTAAGGCCAATGTGACAGAAAGATCATTTATATTAATTTGAATATTTTACAGGTGTATATAGTGTACTTTTGGAGAACAAAGTGGGACCAAAACTTTGCAAGAAATCGAAGAATCCTATCATTTTTATTTGAATTCTGTAAAGGGTTCCAAAGAGGAAGCTAAAAACTGTTTAATTTATTGCTACAAGAGTGTCATCAATGGCTTCTCAGCATTGCTCAGTCCAGATGAAGCTACCAAGCTATCAGGTACTTGCTCCAAATGTCGACTGCAAATTTTGACAAATGTGAGAAAATCCCCGTCCTATAGGTTACATTTGAGGGTCAAAAACTATAAATCTATGTGTTTGTTTTTGCGTATTTTTCGATTTAGAGATGGATGGGGTGATATCGGTGTTTCATAGCCACCTGACTAAATCGAGGCTTCACACGACAAGAACATGGGATTTTATTGACTTACTTGAAGGAATGGGAGATTCAAGCCCCTTCAAATGCTGAAGAATTATTGCTTAAAGCAAATTACGGGAAGGATATCATTGTTGGGGTCTTAGACACTGGTAATCTCAACAAGTTTTCATTTCCAGATCTATACCTTGATAAAAATATTATGCAAACAAGTATAATTTTTTATTATTTGTAACTAATTATCATGTTTGGAGATAAAAAGTTTCTTATTAGTAACTTTGCATATTTTATAGGCCTATCCAATTTGATACATCACCTCTTGTTCACAAATAACATAATTCAATACAGTACATTACAAATGATATCAACTTTGAGACATAATTGATATTTGCTAACAAGAAGAACGGCGAAAGGGACAGTCAAATTAGGACAATAGATCTCAACTCGTAACTTACTTATTTTAAAACTTAATTATTTACTTATAAATTATATTTTTAAACTCGGCCAAACCCGCACAATTTCCATTTCCATTAGGAATATGGCCGGAATCGGAGAGTTTCAACGATCATGGAATGGAACCTATTCCCAAGTCATGGAAAGGGAAATGCAAAAGTGGCGTTGGATTTAATTCATCAAATTGCAATAGGTAAATATTGTCACAATATGGATATATAATGTTTACATTAACTATATATTATATTTAAAAAAAAAAAGGAAAGTTGTATGATATTTTTGTAGAAAGTTAATAGGAGCTCGCTACTACTTGAAGGGTTACGAGGCCTATTTTGGTCGCCTCAATGCAAATTTGGATTTCTGATCACCAAGGGACAAAAGTGGTCATGGAACTCACACGTCATCAATCATTGGAGGTCGAAGAGTTCAAAATGTTTCTGCCCTAGGCGGATTCGCTAGGGGCACCGCCACCGAGGCCATGTACAAAGTAGGGAAATTTGGCTAAATAGCCTTGTCAAACTACATATACAATTCAATAGCATAACTTTCAACAAATAAATTTTAAAGGCCTCTTTTGATGTAAAAGACATTAATACCCTTATTAAGATATTAGAACTACTAATATGGGTCAATTGTAAAAGACATAAATACTCTTTTAATTACACAAATAGAATTAAATTTAAAAACTGAATTCATTTATTGAACACAACGGCTCTTGTTATTGTCAAAAGAAACGCATCCAACATTGATTCATTCATCATATTGCAGCAAAAGTTATTTTCAAAGTTGAGAACAAGCATCGCGTGAACAACACAGAAGCCAACAATTTGACATTTTGTAATTGGTAAGTTAGTTCATTCTCGTTTTGAATTGGGTGGGTATCATAATTGGGTATCGTAATTGGAAAATGATATGTTGGCCTATTTTAGCGCATTTAGATTAATGGGCATGAATTGAACGAATTAATTGGAAAGATCTTTGTTCCGTGTTCTGTTAAATTGAAGAAGGTCACGTAAGTAAGAAGTAAGTAGGTTAACCTAATAAGATAGCTGGTCGGTTAAGGTCGGTTAACATATACTTTAGGTCAGTTAACCTATTCTCTTAGTTTGTTAACCTACACCTTAAGTCGGTTAATCTACACATGTGGTTTGTTAACTTACGCTCTAAGTCTGTTAACATACACTATTAGTCTGTTAACCTACACCTGTGATCTGTTAACATTCGCTCTAAGTCTATTAACCTATACTATAGGTCGGTTAACCTAACACTTTAGTTAACCTACACTTTAAGTCTGCTAACCTAAACTGTTTGTCTGTTAACATAATTTGTTGGTCCGTTATCCTAAATTGTTGGTCTGTTAACATACAGTTTGGTCTGTTAACCTAAACTGTTGGTATGTGTTGGTCTGTTAACCTAAACTTTTGGTCAGTTAAACTTTATAATTAGCCACTAGTTGACCAAACTTAGCAAACTTCATATAATAGACCAACTGAACTTAACAACCCTCATTAAAATGAACGTAAAAATCATCACCATGTAGTCTGTTAACAGTCAATATGGATTTCTGTTATTACTTAGCTAACATCATTATAATTATTTTGTTGAAATGCAGATATGACACTCCTCGCTATTTATTATTTCGGTGAGTTTGAAAAGAATGACCAAGATCAGTGGACATGGAAATGGAACGGAGATAATGGAGAATCGGTTGCTGCACTTCATGTATCTGTGAATACATCGTATACGGAATTGTA
The DNA here is from genome assembly GCA_023638005.1 of Forsythia suspensa. NCBI lineage: Eukaryota > Viridiplantae > Streptophyta > Magnoliopsida > Lamiales > Oleaceae > Forsythia > Forsythia suspensa. Next base: position 38,850,420 of record CM042667.1, read on the forward strand.
TCATGATGTAGAAAACCTCATTAATTTTGACTCTTCGGAATACGATATGGAGTTTTGATTTCTTTTTCTAACAATACACATTTCTCAGTTCCACCGGTAAAGATAACTTCAAACATGCAGTTGAAGTGGTTGATTGAACTGAACGAAAAGCATCACACTCTTCTATGTGTAACTATGGTAAGGAGAGAGCAACCTATGAATAGACACGACACAAGAGATGAAGCCGGGGATGAAATGTACCGTAACGGAGATGATTTTGAAATACAGTGGAGATAACTCGAGATGATGATGTAGTTTTTCTGGAGATGAATGAGAAGGAATTTCCATTAACAAATACCTCCTGAGATAGTTCAAGACAATGAGGAGGAATTTCCATTAACAAACGACGATCTAATTGACTCAGTTTCACGTGGTCACCAGACTAGTCCTAGTTCACAATCTTCTCGTACGACTCGAGTGATTCCTGATGGTGAAGATTTGCATGTTGACCAGCTGTTTGATAAAAAGAAAGATCTGCAGGGATTTGTGCACTTGATTGCGTTGAAACATAACCTTGAATTTAAAATGAAGAAATTAAATAAAACAGTGTATACACTTGCTTGTGTAGATGATAGTTGCAAGTGGCGTTTGCGAGTAACGAAATTGACACATCTGATATCTTTGTTGTTCAAAAGTATGTACGGGAACATACTTGCAAATATGGGACTCGTCGCAATGATCACAGACAAGCAAGATCATGGATAATTGGAAGACATATAATTAGGTTAACATACTCATGTTAATTAACCTAACTAGGTTCTGTTAACCTACTCATGTTAACCAATATGGGTTAGGTTAAGATTATCTGTTAACCGAACTATACATGTTAACAAATGCATATTAAAGTTAAATGATTCATCTTTATTTTGTTCTGTTAAATGATCCTGTTAACATAATTAGGTTAACCTACTCATGTTAACCTAAATGGGTTATGTTAAGATTATCTGTTAACAGAACTGTAAATGTGTTAGGTTATTAGTTATAGTCGGTTAATTAAACTAACTAGGTTCTATTAACCTACTCATGTTAACCTAAATGGGTTAGGTTAAGATTATTCTGTTAACAGAACTGTACATGTGTTAGGTTATTAGTTGTAGTCGGTTAATTAACTTAACTAGGTTCTGTTAACTTACTCATGTAAACCTAAATGGGTTAGGTTAAGATTATTCTGTCAACAGAACTGTACATGTGTTAGATTATTAGTTGTAGTCGGTTAATTAACCTAACTAGGTTCTGTTAACCTACTTATGTTAACCTAAATGTGTTAGGTTAAGATTATTCATCGAAAGAGTATACGGGTGATAACCGTTGTTCGTATTCACATAATTGTTGTCCGTATTGTTCGTATCTACCTAATCGTGTATCTCTATAGTCTCTAGTATCCATCGAAACAACATACGGTGATAACCATTGTTCGTATTCACAAAATTGTTGTCCGTATTGTCCGTATCTACCTAATCATGTATCTCGATGGTCTCCGATATTCATCAAAACAACCGTTGTTCGTATTCACATAATTGTTGTCTGTATTGTCCGTATCTACCTAATCGTGTATTCGATGGTCTTTGATAACCATCGAAGCAACATACGATGATAACCGTTGTTCGTATTCACGTAATTGTTCTCCGTATTGTCCGTATCTACCTAATCTTGTATTCCGATGGTCTCTGATAACCATCGAAACAACATACGGGTGATAACCGTTGTTCGTATTCACACAATTGTTGTCCGTATCTACCTAATCGTGTATCCCGATAGTCTCTGGTATCCATCGAAACAACATACGGGTGATAACTGTTGTTCGTATTCACACAATTGTTGTCCGTATCTACCTAATCGTGTATCCCGATAGTCTCCGGTATCCATCGAAACAACATACGGTGATAACCGTTGTCCGTATTCACGTAATTGTTTTCTGTATTGTCTGTATCCACCTAATCGTGTATCCCGATAGTCTCCGATATTCATCGAAACAACATACGGGTGATAACCGTTGTTCGTATTCACATAATTGTTGTCCGTATTGTCTGTATCTACTTAATCGTGTATCCCGATGGTCTCCGATATCTATCAAAATAATATACGGAGATAACTGTTGTTGGTATTCACGTAATTGTTCTCCGTATTGTCCGTATGTAAATTAAAGTACAAATTTTTAAATCCAAATTAAAATAAAGTACAATATGTATTGACCAAATTACATTAAAGTACAATTTTTATTTTATTCCATAAAATGGTTTGAAATTAAAGTTCATTTCTAAAATAAAAATATTCAAACTTTTTAAAAATTCTTTGAAAACCATAAGTTAGTCGGTGAGAAATAAGGATACGGAATATACAGAAAGAAGGAATAAATTGTAGTGAATTCAAATGAGTATTTGATTGATCAAGATTAATTACAAAATCAGAATATGTACACCTATTTATACACACTTACAAATACATACAGAATGCATACAATTTGGTATAATTGAAGAACAAACAAACGTGCTGGCTGGTATGAATCTGTTAAAACCATCTGCAAGTGGCTTAGCTTCTAGTCTCTTCTAAATCTGTTATACATGTTTCCATTTCTTCATCTTTCTCCTTTATTGATTTGATCATTTGAGTCCCTGAATTTCCTTTCTCTAACACCCCCCTTCAAGCTGGAGTCAACTTCAATTACTCCAAGCTTGTCTTGAAGATACAAATATCTGGAATTCATCAGTGGTTTAGTCAATATATCAGCTGTTTGATCTGCTGTAGGAACATAACTGATTACCAATTGCTTAGCAAGGATTTTGTCTCGAACAAAATGTATATCAAGTTCTATGTGCTTGGTTCTTGCATGATAAACAGGATTTGAGGCCAATGCACTTGCTCCCAAGTTATCACACCAGATTGTAGGAACTTCAGTTTGTACAATACCAAGTTCTTGTAAAAGAGATTGAGTCCAAACAATTTCTGCAGTAGTATGAGCTAAGGTCCTATATTCTGCCTCAGTGCTTGATCTTGCCACAACCTGTTGTTTCTTTGAGCTCCAAGAGATAAGATTACCACCCATATAAACACAGTAGCCTACAGTGGACTTCCTGTCATCTGGACATGATGCCCAGTCAGCATCTCCATATGCAACAATGTTGAGATCTTGTGCTTCATGAATAATCAACCCCATATCAAGAGTTCCCTTTATATATCAAAATAGTCGTTTCAGTAGACTCCAGTGAGCATCAGTTGGATTTTGAAGGTATTGACTAACTCTATTAACAGCAAAAGAAATGTCTGGCCTTGTGTGTATCAAATATTGAAGTGCTCCTACTGCACTCCTGAACTGAGTAGGACTCTTTAAAGGTGTTCCTTCTTCTTTACTTACTAGTCTTCCAGCTGCCATAGGAGTAACACTAGGCTTCAGATTTTCATATCCAAACTTCTTCAGTATATCCATAGCATATCTCTTTTGCAACATATGAAGTCCAATTTCATCTCTATAGAATTCAATTTCCAGAAATTTCTTCAAATTTCCCATATCTTTTAAGGCAAATGATACATTTAGCTTCTCAATTAACATCTGTATTGCTGCTATGCAATTTCAATCGAGAATAATGTCATCAACATACACTAGCAAGTAAATTACCTGATCTTGTGATATCTGATAGAATATTGAGCTATCAGCTCTGGATTGTTTAAGACCCCATTGCAGAAGTGTCTCTTTCAGTGTATCACACCAAGCTCTGGGGGCCTGTTTGAGTCCATATATGGCCTTGCTAAGTTTGCACACAAACGATGGTTCAAACTTGATTTACAAATCCATGAGGCTACTCCATATAAATCAAGCTTTCTAGCTTTCCATTCTGAAAAGCATTAATAATATCTACCGCCCGATCTCCCAACCTTTTGAAATTGCAATTGTGAGAATGATTTTTAAAGTTGGTGCTTTTGCCTCTTGGGCTAAAGGTTTCATAGTAGTCAACACGTGAAGTTTGTGAGAACCCTTTTTGCCACTAGCCTAGCTTTATGTCTCTCGAATTTCCCCATTCATACCAAATTTCGGTTTGCATACCCATTTGCATCCAATGACCTTCATTGTAGGTTCGGGGAGGGACTAAGATCCATGTTTGATTTTTGATCAAAGCATCATATTCTTCTTTCATTGCTTTGCACCACTTTTCACTTTTCAGTACTTCATCTAAGCTACCTGGTTCTACTTCATCTGTACAATGTGAAATAGCATTAGTCATATAGGCTTTTGATTTTACAATTCCTGCCTTTGATCTAGTAATCATAGGATGCCTGCATTTTTCTATTTCCTGCTCAACTTCTGGCATTTCCACCCGATTCTTATCCCGACCGAGATTACGGAGCATCGACATCGAATCTCCCCGTGACAACCCGGCCGCGATTGTTCATCATTCAAACTTCCTTTCTGTTCAAGTGCATTGAGATCTGTTTATTAACCAATTCTTCACCATCTTCTATTACTTTCTTATTTTCAATGTAAGGTCGTGTGCATATTCATATGTAGGATGCATCATATCAACCGAATCTGAATTTGTTTTGTAAGAATTGAGTTCAAACGGATGATGATGAAGAGTTGTAGGTGACCATTTAGTTTGTTGTGTTTTATTGAGGAAACCTTCTTTGAAAGGAAAAACATTTTCATCAAAAACTACATGTCCGGAGATGTAAGTTTCGCCACTAGAGCTTAAGCACTTGAATCCTTTGTGTGATGCACTAGGTCCCGGATACACACATCTGGGGGTATGAAAGTCAAATTTGTGTTTTTGGTATGGTCTTAGACATGGATAAAAAGCACAACCATAAACTTTGAGGAGATTGTAGTCTGTGGTATGTTTGAACAAGAGTTCATAGGGTGATTTCTGTTGGAAGAGTAGTTTTGGTATTCTGTTAATGAGATGTGTTGCAGTCAGGAATGCTTCCCACCAATAATACAATGGCATATGTGCTTGAGCTAACAAGGTTAGACCCGTTTTAGTTATGTGTCTATGTTTCCTTTCATCTCTCCCATTTTGGGTAGATGTATGAGGGCAAGAATATCTGAGGTTAATGCCTGATTCAACAGCCATTTTGTTAAGACTTTTGTACTCACCTCCCATATCAGATTGTAATGCTTTGATTTTTCTCTCAAATTAGTTTTCAACTAACTTCTTAAATTGAATAAAGTAATGTAACACTTCAGATTTATGTTTTAAAGGATAGATCCATGTGTATCTAGTGCAGTCATCAACAAATAATACATAGTACTTAAACCCTGAGGTAGAGACTATAGGAGTTGGTCTCCAAACATCCGTATGGATCGGATCAAGTGGCATTTGAGTATGAGAACATGATAGCTTGAAGGGTAATGCATGTGATTTTCCAAACGGCATGCTTCACAGAAAGACAAACTTTTATTACTGATAGTTTTAAATTTATTACAAGACAACGTTAACACCTGTTGTAGTACAGAAGCAGGAGGATGGCCTAATCTTCTGTGCCAGATTTTAAGATCTGAATCTAGACAACTATCACTAATAGATTTAGTAGGCTGGTTTATGCTGGTATTGAGAAAAGTATGACTGAATTTGGGCTGATGATAGATGGGTGATCTTGAGCTTGAATTGTGGGTAGACAAATTCAGTTGATATAATCCATCCTCAAGTTTCCCCTGCACTAGAGCCTTCCTTGTTGGTAGATCCTTAACAACACAACCATTAGAAAAAATTCAATGATACATTGTTATCAAGTGATTAACTTAGATACACTTATGAGGGTTTTCTTGATTTTAGGTACATGCGGCAATTTCTTGTAATCAATGTTCTATCGAATCAACATCAAAATTTTTGAACCAATATGAGATATTTGCGGTGAATTACCATTACCTACTACCATCTTTTTCTTACCTCCATATTTCTTTGCTTGATCAACATTCTTCTCATCCGTGGTAACATGATGACCGGCTCCGTAATCGGTATACCATGCTTGATCCTCCACTTCGAACTTGGGCTTGCAGATAAAGCGAAGGATTTGAGCTACGGTTACGATCAGTTGGCCTTTTTCCCATATATTTCTCATCAAACTGTTATAGCACCGAGCGCGATGTGATTGCTCAAACCACATATCGGCGGGGATGTCTTACTTCATTGGATCTTCCAAATCTCCCTCTGCCTCTTTTTACGCCTCACGAAGTTTGAATTTCTTCCACCTATATTTCCTCTTCCATTATAAGAGTTAGTACTATGTGGATTGCCATGTATCAGATTGATTGATCCAAAGTTGCTCCGCACTTGATTGAGATATTCCAGTCTGCTTTCAAAGGTCATGAGTGTGGAAGACAGCTCATGCCAAGACACTTGATCTCTACTATTCACTTGTACTACAATGGGAGTGTATTCTTCATCAAGTCCAGCTAGAACTTGGGTTACTAGATCAACATGATCAATCTTCTTTCCGACTATTTCAAGGTTATCGCAAGTTGTTTGACGGTCTTGATGTAATCGATCCATAGTCATGGACCCTTTCTCGATTCTCTCGTAATTCGGTTTGAGAAAAGTCACTCTAGACCTATTGAGGATTCCATAATTTTCATTTATGGCTTTCCAAAGCTCACTTGAGCTACTACAACCCATGATACGCATCACAATCTCGGTGTTATGGAGGAGTACATCCACCCCATTAGAAGCTGATCAACAGATATCCATCTGGAGTATTCTGGATTTGGAATCATCTCCATAGTTGTTCCAATATTAGGAGTGATTTGAGAATTGATGAATTGAGGGGGACATACCTTGCTGCCCGTGAAGATATCCTTCTAAACCATGGCCCTTACAATAGGCATTATGACATTTTTCCATAAGAGAAAATTGTCTTTGTCCAATTTAACTGATGCTGCTTGAGTCAGATTCATACTGAAGGGAGCGAGATTACTTATATGAACTGGAGTTTGATTTATGGAGTTAGAATCAGAATTTTGTGATTGATTACTAAGGTTGAAGTCTGCTATTGAGGCTTTGATACCAAGTGAGAAATAAGGAAACGGAATATACAGAAAGAAGGAATAAATTGCAGTGAATTCAAATGAGTATTTGATTGATCAAGATTAATTACAGAATCAGAATATGTACACCTATTTATACACACTTACATATACAAACAGAATGCATACAATTTGGTATAATTGAAGAACAAACAAAGCGGCCGGGGTGGTATGAATCTGTTAAAACCATCTCGCAAGTGGCTTAGCTTCTAGTCTCTTCTAAATCATTATACATGTTTCCATTTCTTCATCCTTCTCCTTTATTGATTTGATCATTTGAGTCTCGAACTTCCTTTCTCTAACATAGTCTTCATTTACCCGCGAATTTATTCAAAATTCAATGTTCTTTGATTTCATGCATTCCATTCCATAATCTCTCCAGCCCGACCGTGTGAGGACATCCCAGAGCATTTACGTTTTTATCCATATGCAAAAAGTCGTTTCACACCAGTAAGTTTGCCTTCAACCATTTTATTTCTTCTTTTTTTGCAAGATTTTTATTGGAATTCTATTGTGTTTAAGAAGTCTTGGTTATAAATTGTTTATGAGGTGTTTATTGATTTTTAGAAATTAGGTGTTTTCAACAATTTGATAATCTGTGAATCTGTTTTGTTACACGAAATTGATTAGCTTGAAAATTGAAGTCTTGTGAACTTACCTTGGTTAGGTTATTAAGTTTATTAACATGTTCTGTTAACCTAATTCACACTTCTGTTAACCTACTCATGTTATTCGGTTAACCTAATCAATTATTCTGTTAACCTACTCTTTTGTTCTGTTAACCTACATTATACTTCGGTTAACCTACTCTATTGTTCTATTAATCTACTATGGATAGTAGGTTAACATAATCAATTGATTTGTTAACCTATTATATTGTTATGTTAACATAATCTATTGTTGTATTAACCTACTATAGGTAGTAGGTTAACCTAATCAATTGTTATGTTAACCTACTAACAAGTAGGTTACAACCTAATTGTTCTGTTAATCTACTCTATTGTTATGTTAACATACTTCATTTAACCTGTTAACCTACTTTGTTATGTTAACCTATTATGTAGTTTTGTTAACCTACTTTTTGGTTCTATTAACCTACTTTGTATTGTTAACCTATTCTATGTTTATCATAATGTAGAATATGGCAGAAGAATTTGTGAAGAATTTTTTTACCGCAATCAACCTTGTAAGATATCGCGATCAATTGGTATGTTCCTAAACTCACTAATAGTTAGTTGCATTATCGTTTAAAACATTCATTAACATTTATATTGCTTACATTGCCCATCTAATTAACCGGAGATTTGCGCACTTATATAGTCATCTCATTGAGAGCAGTGTTCAGCTTCGTAATTTGGGTAGCCGAGTATGGCATATTCAAGTTATCCAATTTGATAAAGGGATCATTTTTAGCACTGGATGGTCTGAATTTTACGTACATCACTCACTCACTTTTAGTTATATCACTACTAAAAATCGGCTTTTCACCAATGGAAATTTACCAACGAATTATTTCCGTTGCTAATCCGCAACGGATTATCCGTTGGTAAAAGTAATGACCTTTCAACTACGGTAATTAGCGACGGCTTTTCCGTTGGCTTTTCCATTGGCAAAGGTAATAATTTTTCACCAACGAATTTTCACCTTTCACCAACAGAATATCCGTTGGTGAAGAGTGAATCATATCATCAACGAAAATTCCGTTGGTAATATTAATTAATTTTGAAAATCAAAAAGTAATTCGACCTTTCACCAACGGATATTCCATTGGTGAATAGTAAATCTTATCACCAACGAAAATTCGTTGGTGCTATTAATTAATTTTGAAAACCAAAAATAAATCGACATTTCACCAACGGAATATCCGTTGATGAAGAGTGAATCTTATCAACAACGGAAATTTCGTTGGTGATATTAATTAATTTTGAAAACCAAAAATATTTGACCTTTCACCAACGGAATATCCGTTGGTGAAGATTGAATCTTATCACCAACGGAAATTCCGTTGGTGATATTAATTAATTTTAAAAACCAAAAAATAATTCGACATTTTACCAATGGAACATCCGTTGATGAATAGTGAATCTTATCACCAACGGATATTCCGTTGGTGAAGAGTGAATATTATCACCAACGGAAATTCCGTTGGTGATATTAATTAATTTTGAAAACCAAAAAATAGTACGACATTTCACCAACGAAATATCCGTTGATGAAGAGTGAATCTTATCACCAACGAAAATTCCGTTGGTGATATTAATTAATTTTGAAAACCAAAAAATAGTACGACATTTCACCAACAAAATATCCGTTGATGAAGAGTGAATCTTATCACCAACGGAAATTCCGTTGGTGATATTAATTAATTTTGAAAACCAAAAAATAGTACGACATTTCACCAACGAATATCTGTTGGTGAAGAGTGAATCATATTACCCTGTAAATTTCGTTGATGATATTAATTAATTTTGAAAACCAAAAATTATTTCGACCTTTCACATACGGAATATCCATTGGTGAAGAGTGATTCTTATTACCTACGGAAATTATGTAGGTGATATAAATCAATTTTGAAGACCAAAAACACAATTCATCTATTCAAATAAAAGAAATTTATGTAAATAGTTATTCATAAGTCAAAAAATTCTTTCAACATATTACCCACAGTCCACAGATAATCCATATGTAATATTACTATTTCAACTATTGAGTTACAAAAATGTTGGTGAAGAGTAAATCTTATTACCCGCATATTTTTTATGAGAAATGTAAATCAAATTTTGAAAATGAAAAAAGATTCAACTATATAGAATTGAATGTTAATTACTTAAGGATTAGTCGTAAATTAAGTTTCATTGAGAGCATGTTCGGTAGGTATTTTCATCTCCAAAATCCATTTTGAGCATGAGTTTTTTTACTTTTCAAAAGAATTTGAGATGAAATGACCAAATTGCCCTTTTAACTTTCAAATGACATTTAATTGATTGAGGGCAATTTTGTCAAATTGCAATGTAAGTCAAAAAGTGTGTAAGAGGAATTCAGTCATGGCCCACCAAATTTAATGCAAAATGGATTTTGGAGATGATAAAAAGGGCAGCCGAATACGCACTCATTTAACATTCGAATTTTCTACAATGAAGGTATTTATGCAATTACAATAATAAAAAAGATTCAAACTATAATCTCATACGAATAAAATATAGGTGGAGTAGTTTACCTATTGTACGACATCACTTTAGTTGGGCATTTCGTGTTTAAATGTAAAAGCAAATAATGTTTATCATCATTTCATACAGTTTGTACGGCTATAAATTTTTTTTCGAGCAATGTAATATTTTAAGTGTTAACAAAATGTGGAATTTGATTTTCACTAATATTTATTTTTTACTTTATAAGAAATTATAGAAAATGTTGCTCATTGAACTAATATATATTATAAAAACAAAAACACTTACAAGAATTCATTTGTCTCCAATGGTTTGGTTGTAACTTCACAACTCTTAGGTCAAAGGTTCAAGTCACATTACATCCATTCTAAATTAATAAAATAATAAAAATACTTGACAAAGCTTAGTGATTGGGTCGGGCCTTTGGTGGGTCGAGTTTCAAGCCCATAATTGGTAAGTAAGTTGGGGGGGTCCACCAAGTATGTAAAATTATTATTTTTAGTTATTAAAAATTTGCACAATACCTACAGAATTTTCGTAGGTAAAGACTTGGGACATTACCTACGGAATTTCCGTTGGTAATAGTATTTGTCATTTCATTTGCTATTTTGAGGGTCATTTGAAAGTTACCAACGGAATTTCCGTTGGTAAAAGAGCATGTCATTACTAACGAGAATTCCGTTGATAAAGGGTTTGGACATTACCAGCAGAAATTCCGTTGGTAATAGTGTGTGTCATTACCAACGGATATTTCGTAGGTAAAAGGTTGGGATATTACCAACAGAATTTCCGTTGGTAATGACAAACACTATTACCAACGGAAATTTCGTTTGTGAAGATCACCAACGGAAATTCCGTTGGTAACTTTCAGCGACCCTCAAAATAGCAATGTAAATTCCATTGTAAATAATCCGTTGGTAGCGACTATTAGGCACGGATATGGTGGTTTCAGCAACGGAAAATCGGTTTCTGAAGCCACAATTTTTTGTAGTGTATGGTGGTATTCCACTACACTCAAGATTCTACTTTTCTGACTTCAATACTTGATGAGTCTACATGTGAGATACATATGGATGGCCCGATTGCTTCATCATCTACGCAGTCAACCTCTACCATTTTTCAGTTTATATCGCATTTTCTTATCAGTTTTAGCACTTGTTGACTTACCAAATTTGGAATTTCTTTTAACGTGTTTGTTTGTATAATTTTACAGTATGTTCTTGGAACAATTGCTTGAAGACACCTGCCAAGATTTGTAGACGGTGTTCAAATTCACGACGCAGCTGGTCGAGTATGGCAGATCAGAGTGGATACAAAGGGCAATGGGATTGTGTGTTGTTTGGCAAGAGGTTGGGCAACATTTTATTCAGCAAAGAATATCGGCTCCGGGGACACATGTTTTATTTCATTAAAAGTTGGAAACAATGTTTTAATTTTTTATTGTTCTACAAATACTCTTTTGATCAAAACAATGCTTGTAATTTAATTTATCATACATTGTTTGTTTTTCTTTTAATTATGGGTTTGTAATTATTATTTTGGCTTACCAATGAATTTCTGATAGAAACAATTTGTTAAACCTACTCTTGAGTAACCTGTTAACACAATAGGTTAACCTACCAATGTTAGGTTAACCTATATATTACTTAGCAAAATTTCATTAACTTATTTCATCTAATCTGTTAACCTACTTCAATCATCATGTTAACAGAGTAGGTTAACCTACCTGGGTGAGGTTACCTATACGTTACTTAGCAAAATTTGGTTAACTTATTTTATCTAATCTATTAACATACTTCAATCCTTCTGTTAACAAAGTAGGTTAACCTACCTGGGTTAGGTTAACATATACATTACTTAGCAAAATTTGGTTAACTTATTTCATCTAATCTGTTAACCTACTTCAATCATCCTGTTAACAGAGTAGGTTAACCTACCTAGGTTAGGTTAACCTATACATTACTTAGCAAAATTTGGTTAACTTATTTCATCTAATGTGTTTACCTACTTCAATCCTCCTATTAACAGAGTAGGTTAACCTACCTGGGTTAGGTTAACATATACATTACTTAGTAAATTTGGTTAACTTATTTCATCTAATCTGTTAACCTACTTCAATCTCCATGTTAACAAAGTAGGTTAACCTATACATTATTTAGTAAAATTTGGTTAACTTATTTCATATAATTTGTTAACCTACTTCAATCATCCCGTTAACAGAGTAGGTTAACCTACCTGAGTTAGGTTAACCTATACATTACTTAGCAAAATTGGTTATCTTATTATTTTATCTAACCTATTAACCTACTTCAATCCACCTGTTAACCTACCTTCTGTATTCTCGTTAACTTACCTTATGTATGTATTAATGCACACAATTAACCTGTTGGTTATCAAGACAACACAATAAATCCACCGCTTACAAATGTGTTTGGTTATTAGTACAACATAAATCGTTAAATCCATCTAATTAACCTACTCATGTTGAAATTACAAATGTACTTCAATTAACAGACTCATCTATTAAATCATCTGTTAACAGACTCATCTGTTAACCTACTCATGTTATAATTTGTTACCAGGCTCATCTCTTAAATCATCACATCAACAAAAATACTACATCTGTTATTCTATTTACAAATGTACAAAACGTACAGAACTTACATCAGAAATAATACAAATGTACAAAAAAATAATGTACAAAAAATGACCGTATCATACGGATCATAGTTTTGTGTGTACAAGTCGGCTGCTAGCTTCTTCTACCACATAGAGATGTAATCGTTTTGTACAAGCAGCGTCGACTCTCCAATGCTTAGGAAGATAATCTTCTCTCTAGTACTTTTCCATTACTAGGGACAGATAAATTGTTCAAGAGTCTGGGGCTAATTAGTCTTTCTAAAAATCATCTCAACGAGCAATTGCCCCCAAGTATTAGAAATTTTGCCGATGTTCAGAAGCTATTGATGGACATGAACAAGTTTTTGGGCCCGATTCCATCTGAAATTTGGAAGTTACAGCAGCTATCAAAGATGGATTTCAACAATAACAATTTTTCTAGCCCTATTTTGTTGGAGATCAGCAAGTGTAAGCTGTTGACATATGTTGATCTCATCTGAATCAATATTCATGTTGAATCTTTCTCTACTTTTAACGGGGAAGATGAACGGTGGTGATGGTAGAGATGTGGCGGCAGCTTCAACTAGTCTAGCACTGCCGCTCGAGTGGAAATTCTCTTAGGTCTTTGGAGAACGCACAACTGGAGAATAAGTACAAAGAGGTAAAAAGTCCATATTGGAATTGTGTGGTTTAGGTGGATCTTGTAATTAGGGTTTGCTTGTTTGTATTTGATCTGTTTTTTATAGTTAATTTGGCAAAATAAACTCGATTTATGAGAGATTAATATAAAGAAATTGAATTTAGGCTGTGGATTTCATGTCAATTTTTAGTAGGGTAACAAATTAAGAAAGATGTAGTTATTTTATACTTTTTAAAAGTTATGGAACTTCATTTGTAATTTTCTTTTATTATTTTGTTGTTTTAACTTTTTTTATATTTTTGTTTGTTTAAAGAGGAGGAAAAATTCGTCAAAATATGTCAATTGGGACGTGATTTGCAACAAACTACAAAGGTTGGGGATGTCTAATACTATAAAAATTGGTTGGGGATAGATTAGTAACCAATTATAAATGTTGGGGACCAAAAGTGAAAATTACCCTTAAAAATATAATAGTATCGGGTTTTTGTGACAAAATAACGATCAAAAAAATTTAGATCAACTTCTTTTTGATACTTCTCTTTTGACTTGTTGATGAAGTAGAATTAAACCCACCGATTTTGACTTTATCGCCACTTTCCTATTGTACTTGACGACAACCATCACTTGGATTAAGAATCCCGTTCTTAACTTCACCCCAAGTAGATTATTCAAGATATGAATTTGTTCTTTTAGCACCAATTTGTTTTTTATTTTCAATGAGTTTGAAGAAAATATTTTTTTCTCTACGAAACTAAATCAATGAAGCTTAATGTCTTGTTCTTTCAATGGAGTTGGCCGGTTGGAACTTGAAGAACAAGAGTACAAAAATATTTTGTAAAGTTTAATTCTTTATTAATTTGTACTCTTACTTATAGGTAAAGTAATAATCAAATTAAGAATTATTTATTACCTAAAAATCTGCAATTAGAATTGTAAAAAAATTAGTAGGAAAGATACAAATATATATTTTAGATTTATAGAAAGAATGTATTTAGAAAACTCAAGATTATCTTTAAATATTTCATTGCTAAACAAATCTAAGAGAATAAGAGAAGACACTTTAACCTACAAGAGGGCTATTCCTGATTAATTTATGTAAGGAAACAGAATCAAATTCGTAGCCCACAGATCAAGAATAAAATCTACTTATCATCTCAGCTAGTCAAAATTGAAAGCAACGTGACCAATCAGAACGTACATGCTAACCTCCTCTTTTATCATTAAAAATCAATAATATAAATTAAGTAAGCTGATAAATGCATTTTGTGTACTTATTCATGCCTTTAAACTAAGTTTTTATCCTATCATATTATTGATTTTATACTTAATTTAGTGTATTATTCTTCTTATTTTAGTTTTGGACCCATTTATAAGCAATTGGAGAAGAATGGACGAAAGGAGCAACAATTTGGTGAAATCGAGAAGTAAATAAGAAAAAGTTTAGTTTTTGAAGTGAATATCAAGAGTCAAACATTGGAGGACGAGAAAGAAGACAAAACCACTAAGTTTAAGATGTGTTGGAGTAACAATAAAGAGTTGAAGCAAAGTATCAAACACATGAAAGCCAAATAATCTAATTGAGAAACTACCTACCGAAGCATGTGAAGAAATTCGAGCACAAATTTTGGTATTAAAATCTCTACAATGCAAATAATATACAATTGGAAAGATAATTGAATTACGAGTCCAACATTTTTTATAGATCTCAATTTGGAGTTTCATAGAAGAAGTTATGGTCATTTGAAAAAAAAAAGGCGCATAGCAGAAAAAAGTTAAAGCTGGGCGATCGCCCGACACCTATTTTTGGCGTGAGGAGTTATTTTTGGTGCGGGAGATCTTTGGGATTTGCGGGCAATCGCTCGGTGTATTTTCGCAAAATGAAATTTTGTTACCTTTTTGAGTTGTAATTCAATTAAGAAACCTTTTGGACACGATTTTAATAAATTTTTGGGATTTTTGGGGGCACAATGAGGATACTATATATATGAGTTCTTAACTCATAATTAGAGAGTCGATTTGAAAGTCAAATTTTGGGAGAAAAAAAAGAGACGAAACACCAAACGGAGTTCAAGATTCATCATTTCAAGAATTAAATAAAGATCAAGATTTTCTCTTTTGAGTGTTCTTCTTCTCCGGGTGATAATAATCTATTTTTTTTTTCTCTTTATTTTCTTATTATTAGTATGTTATGCTAGATTTATCTTAGTGCTAGGATTACGATAAAGCTTGTAGTTTAGATTCTTCTTTTTAGAGACTTGGTTTTTGATGATTTACTATAATATAGTTTTGAATCATTAATTTTGATTTTCTTTCATCTACAATTATATACGTAGTAATTATATGAGTGTTGTGGTTTGTTTTACTATCGAAAGATTGAAAGCAGGCTAGATATTATTTTAATTATCTTGGAGTCTGATAGTGGATAGAAATATACCGCTATGGTTTATGTGATCTTTAATTATCCATAGAAACTTAATGTATTCATTTGTATTCGCATTCGTCATAGAGATATAGTCGAGTCATACATATGAATATGTTTGATTTTATTAGAGAGAAACTATTAAACAATTTAGAGATATTGATCATCATAACTGATGTAAGTTGTCAAAATCAAGAATTAAGATAGATGAATTAACAACTATAAGTGGATTCGAAATCCTAATACGCTTTTCTTTTCAATTTTAAAGTAACTTTTCATCAATCTAATCTTTTACTTAATTGAATTATAATTAATTAATTGTTCCTAATTTATATTTTAATTACAAAATTTCCAAAGTTAACTGATTTGGTTAATGTTAATTTAATTGCAATTGAACTATCTAAATCTTTGTGGGTACGATACTTGGACTCAAAATCCACTTTATTATTTGTGTGATACATACACTTGCAAAATTATTAAACACATAAAACCGCCAACAAGTTTTTGGCGCCGTTGCTGGATATTTAGTTTTAGTTCTTTTTAGTTATTTTAACACTAATGCATACTTTATTTATTTAATTTATTATTATTATTATTATAGTTTATTTCATTGTTTGATTTGTCTCTTTTGAGACCACAACACAAGATGGAATACCTTGAGATTGATGAGGATAACATGCTTGTTGGAGATTTCATCGTAATGCAACATGCTTATATAGCGAGATATGATACAACTTCTAAAATTGATAAGGACAACATGCTTGTTGGAGATTTCATCGCAATGCACCAGGCTAATATAGCGAGATATGATGCAACTTCTGAAATTGATGAGGACAACATGCTTGTTGGAGATTTCATCGCAATGCATCAGGCTAATATAGTGAGATATGATGCAACGTCTGATATTGATGAGGACAACATATTTTTTGAAGGGTGAAATCATCCAAATTTCTCGTAGAGGGATAATCAGAATAATATCATACCACAATGTCCTCAGTTTCAGCAGCCAGAAAAGAGAATCTCACTAGAAGACATGTTTGGTAAATTCATGGGAAAAACTGAACAGTACATGGAATCTAATGATCAATTCATGAGAAATATGGAGACCACTCTTCAAAATCAAGGCGCTTCAATAAAGAATCCTAAGACATAGATGGGTCATATGTTAGTTGCTATATCAGGTAAAGTATCAGGTAATTTGCCAAGCAATACAAAGGTGTATCCCAAGGAACATGTTAAAGCTATTACCACCAAATGTGTGGTTCAGTTACCAAAAATCCATATAAAGAGGCCAGATGCAAATAAAGAAAAGGTACCGTCCACTGATGAGGATGACTTGATCTTGGGAGAGAAACTATTTGAGATTTTGGGTAATAGACATGTTATCTAACCCGAAGAAGCACTAATTAAAGAAGAAGATTATGTGGAGAAAGAGAAGATGATCCTAAATGAGCAAAATGAAAAAGTGACATTTAATTGTGTTGTACTTATCAAGCAATTCTCCGACTAGTCTCTTTCTTCTAAATTTGATTTTTTGATCAAGATTGATGAAGAAGTTGAAGTTTTCGTAGTTGTGTTCGAGCAAGGTTCTAAACTACAATCATATTTTTATGGGGAGTACAATTTCAAAGGATGAATGAAAAATTGTGCAAAGTTAATAGATGCAAGCAAAGCAAGTATTTAAAGTACCATAAAGCAACCAGACAATAAGTCAAGCTAATGACTATAAATAAGTGTTTAATGAGAGGCAACCCATTTTTTATATCCTTGTTTATTAATTTAGATTAAATGATGCATTAGTTTTCTTTTCATATATTGTTTATTACTTTTGTAAAGCCTCACCATGTCAACCGTATGATGCTCTACTTTGCAAGGTGCATGAGTCCCATCCCACTTCAAGCCACTTCAGTTAGTCCGTCTCATCAGCCCATACCATCTTCTCCACATCTACCTTTGGAGAGTAACCGATCTCTTCCCGTATTTATTTTTTCTCTATATTACTATTACATTGGGGACAATGTAATATTTTAGTTTGGGGATGGGTTAAGTATACTTAATTGATGAATTTTGAATTTACTTATTATTCGGGTCTATATAACTAAAATATTTGTGAATAAATAAATAAATAAATATAAAAAAATTGTCTAGTTATTGTTGAAAGGCTTGCTGTCAATGATGGTAGTATTTGTTTGAAATTAAGTACATTTTTTAGTTAGAATATTGGACAACACTTAAACCGTGCTTTTACTTGAATACTTTTTCATGTTAGACTAGATTAATAAATCACGTAGGCACTATTAACTTATAACTTATATAGGAACATGACTTGCATGTAGGGCCGGTTCTAACATTTCTAGGGCCTGAGGTGAAGTTCATAAATTAGGCCCCCAATGGACCCCCAATGCCGACTGATACCACAAGCATTTTTTTTTTGAGCTCCAAACACATATATAGGAGGCATGATTAGTCTAAAAAAATAAAAAAATATTTCAATAATCTCAAAATTAAAGTCGACAAGGCTACAATCATATAAGCTGACAAGGGCATAATTATATAAGCCGGCAAGGTTTCAACTATTTCTAATAAGTCAATAAATAAGCGGGTGATAGCCATTGCTTACTTGAGAGTGAGATTTGAGCGGCAATAATGAAATGACAAATGTGAAAAACCAAATTTTTCTTCAGTGAAAAGTTTATCCTTCCGTTTGCTAACCTGCATAGAGCAAAAAATTAACGACAATATACAAATTTCTTTCCTAGAATATTGACAAAACATAACAATGTTTTTCATAGAGACCACATGAAAAACCAGAGCATTTCCTTTGTTTTTCATCAAAAAGCAAAGGCCATGGAGCACTTCAGATGACAATTATAAATTTCAAACTAATGCAAGTTATTAAGGAAAGAATTACAAAATAAAAAATTCCTAACACTAATAGAAGATATCATAATAATATAGTTCACTGATCTACCTAGATTCCAATAAAAGTACCCATAAAAATTTCAAAATGTCAAGCAATCAAACAACCTGAAAGTTCAGATCATCATGGCATAGAAGACTGAAAGATGGAACATCTATAAAAGCTTTCTAAACGAATTAAAATCAATGATTGTCTCATTCCTTAACGAAAAGAATGGTAAAAATGCAATAATGTATACAAACAGAGCCTTCAATTCCTATTTTCCCAAATGAGAAAACTATATACATACAAGCCGATCCCCTCATCCCCCACACCTAGTCACAAGTAGTATAATTCTCATTCTCAAGCATAATTATATAGCTAATATTGAACTACTTGCCTCTTGCTAGTTCTCATTCTTGGCAATAATTTGAAAACTAACCTACATTTTGTTCAATCCTCATGTGTATTTTGCATTTCCATACGTAACGTTATTGAACAAGAAGGATACATATAACTCCATAAACACCGTCGTCTTTCGTGATTTGAAAAAACTATTTTGAATTTCTAATCATAAGCAGTCTTGCAAAAGCTTGGCTCGTTGATGGTAGTAGGACGTAGGCTGCTATCTTTCTTCCAGAGTTCCAGTGACTGAAATTGAAATATGAGAATAAGGATTTTCTTGTTGGGCTTGGTTTGTGAGCATTGGGCTTGGTTTGTTTGTTTTTTTTTTTAAACTTTAGGTTGGTTTTGGGCTTTGGCCATTGGACCAGAACTGCTGTGTTCAATTTTTTTTAAATGGGCCTCCTTTGATTTCGGGCTCGAGACGGTCGCCTCACTCGCATCGGCCCAAAATTGGGCATGTTTGCATGTAAGGGGTGATATTGTTGACCTAGAACTATTGTCAAAATTTTCGTTTCTAAATCCTTATACTAGTAACCAAATTGTTTGACAACAGTTTGGTGGTGTTAAAGTTAGTACTTGTGTTTGTAGAATTTTGATGGTTTGGGTTTTTGGGTCTCATCTTTGGTTAAATATGTTGTAGTCAAGGGATCTAAATCGGACACTACTCGCTGCTGATAAAAATAAAATAAAATATCTGACTCGAGCAATTAAGCCTGTTAGGATATTTTAAAACCTGGTGCCCTATGGTCATCGGCCCAAAGCTCACTATATGGGTCACAAAAAAAATATTTAAATTTTACATCTCCACTTCTCTTACAGCCTGTGGGACTCGAGCATTTAAGTCTGTTATGATATTTTAAAATATGGTGCCTTATGGTCATCTGACTTGGGATTCATCGGCCCAAAGCTTGCTACATAGGTCGCATAGAAAGTTTATAGGAGAAAAGTATTGCACACAAGATGTAAGAGTGTATACATTAGAAAAAGAGTTAGAAGTACTCGGTAAGGATTGCTAGGTTTGAACCTCAAAGATTGGATATAAGAATTTAGAAATCGCTCACCATCTTAGTTCTAGGAATACAAGTTTCTAATTTTTACCATTTTATTTGAAAAAGTATTGTATTGATCAATATGAACCAAATTCGCTAGAACACCTCGGGGTTGGAGAGAAAAGTATTAGAAGTGTCATAATTTATGAAAGGTGTAAGGAATAAATGACTACAAAAGAGTTCGGAATTTTAAATATATCAACAACACAATATTGGTCATGGTCTGATATAGGTGTTAAGTTCAATATTTGGCTATTCACACACTCACAAAAGGTTGAGCATCGAATAAGTAAAAATTCATTTGCTGTGTTGTTCAATATATTTCTAAAAGTATTGCTTTATATTCGAACCTGAGGCATATGGTAAGAAATTTAACATTAACTCGAATTCTCATGATTCTCTTAGCTTAGTTTAAATTTGTAGTTTAATTTTATTTTTGTTCGAGGACGAACAAATGTTTAGTTTGGGAGTGTTTGATAAGTATATTTTGTGCATTTATTCGGACCTTTAAACTAAGATTTTATCCTATCATATTATTGATTTTATACTTAATTTAGTGTATTATTCTTCATATTTCAGTTTTGGACCCGTTTATAAGCAATTGAAGAAGAATGGACGAAAATATCAACAATTTGGTGAAATTGACGAGTAAATAAGAAGAAGTTTAGTTTTTGAAGTGAATATCAAGAGACAAACATTGGAGGATGAGGAAGAAGATAAAATCACTAATTTTAAGGTGTGTTGGAGTGACAATAAAGAGTTGAAGCAAAGTATCAAACACTTGAAAGCCAAAGAACCTAATTAGGAAAGTACTTATCGAAGCATGTGGAAGAAATTCGAGCACAAATTTTGGTATTAAAATCTCCACAAGGCAAATGATATACCATTGGAAAGATAATTGAATTATGGGTCCAACACTTTTCAGATTTCAATTTAGAGTTTCTTATAAGAAGTTGTGACCGTTTGAAAAAATAGGCGCATAACAAAAAAAGTTAAAGTTGGGCGATCGCCCAGTGTATTTTCGGCCTAGAGTTATTTTTTGGCATGGGATATCGCCCAGTGTATTTTCGACAGAAACGAAATTTTGTTGCCTTTTTGAGTTTTAATTCAATTAGAAAACCTTTTGGGACACAATTTTAATAATTTTTTGAGATCTTTTGGGCACAATGAGGATACTATATATATGAGTTCTTAACTCATAATTAGAGAGTCGATTTGAAAGTCGAATTTTGGGAGAAAAATAAGAAACGAAATACCAAATGGAGACCAAGATTCATCCTTTCAAGAATTAAATCAGGACCAAGATCAAGATTTTCTCTTTTAAGTGTTCTTCTTCTCCGGGTGATGAATAATCTATTTTTTCTCTCTTTATTTTATTATTATTAGTATATTAGGATAGATTTATTTTAGCGCTAGGATTACGATGAAGCTTGTAGTTTAGATTCTTCTATTTAGAGACTTGATTTTTGACGATTTAGTTCAATATAGTTTTGAATAATTAATTTTGATTTTCTTTCATCTATAATTATATACGTAGTCATTGTATGATTGTTGTGGTTTGTTTTACTATCAAAAGATCGAAAGCAAGCTAGAGATTATTTTAATTATCTTAAAGTTCGATAGGAGATAGAAATATACCGCTATGCTTTATGTGATCTTTAATTAACCATAGAAACTTAATGCATTCGTTATAGAGATATCGTCGAATCATACATATGAATATATTTGATTTTATTCGAGAAAAATTGTTAAACAATTTAGAGATATTGATCGTCATAACTGATATAAGTTGTCAAAATCAAGAATCAAGATAGATGAATTAACAACTATAAGTGGATTCGGATCCTAGTATGTTTTTCTTTTCCAATTTTAAAGTAATTTTTCATCAATCTAATCTTTTACTTAATTGAATTATAATTATTTAATTGTTCCTAATTCATATTTTAATTAGTTTTTAATCACCAAATTTTCAAAGTTAACTGATTCGGTTAAGGTTAATTTAATTACAATTGAATTATCTAAATCCCTATGAGCATGATATTTTGACTCAAAATCCGTACACTTGCAAAATTATTAAACACATAAAATCGCCAACATGAGCCAATATAAAAAGAGGATCTCTCCCTTTGGTGTTGCTTAATTACAAAACATAACTCTCGAATTTTTAATGCATGTGTGATGTGTTAAATATGTGAACAATTAAAAAAAATGAGCATCATCATAGAAGGGTTATTGCTCCCCCTTAGTGTGTAAATCAAAAACTCCTACAAAGAGTTATGCTCACACATTATATGAGTAAACAACATTTCCAAATCCCACACATATTAGATACAAACTTAATATTGCTCCTCTTTAGCAAATTACCAAAAGTACCATCAAAGTTTAAAGTATACCACAAATTCAAAAATACTACTACTCTCCATTTTTGTAATAAAACAGCTAAAGGAAATAACAAGAGGGAGAGAAAGCAGAAAGAAGGAAAAGTGTAGCAATTAATAACGTTATCCAAGATTAGTTATAACCAAATAGTTAGAAAGACAGAAGTCAGAACTAGATATAGTCAGTTCTAGGAGGGTTTGGACTTTTTTGCACCAGACACGGATGGTCTTCCGTCTCGCTTGTGGGTAGGAACAATGGATGAAGTAGCAGGTGGATGGGTAGTTGGCATAGGAGCATTAGTATCTGAAACCTTTAGGGTGTGCGGAGAATTCTGGGGTGACTATGTGGTACGCAGACTTGATATGTGCATTTCTCAGATATTCAATTTTTGTTAAGACACTACGCATGAAATCAAACTCATCAGAGAAACTTTTGGTCAAGTAAACAAGTTGTTCTACCTGAGTTCTAACTAGCCCCAACTGAGTCTCTAGAGCGTCCAGACGGCTAGAATGGTCCAAAAAGTACAGAACATGCTTTGGAACCCTAGAGTGGGATGTGGTGTTCCGCCTAAATTTGAAAACTCATGGATACCCAAGGTAGGAATATCTTTTGAGAACCTTTCTGAACCCATAAGAGGCACTCCTTGGTGGGCAAGAAAGTGATGAATGAGAGCTGGATGTGACAGTCTGTACTGCTTGGCCCCTCATAGACAATTGTGTCAAAAATCATTTTAACCCAATTAATGGTCAACTGCATCCCCAACTTATACAGTATAACTTCCATATCGCTTGAAATGTTAGATCTATGAGTCAAGGGGTCAATATTGTTGATTAAGATCCAATGGAGTATTTTGTATTTTGGCAGAAGTCTGGAAGCAGTTAGTTCACTAGTTTTTTGCCAGGCAAAACTAGTCATCTCTTGGGCAATACTGTCCTTGGTCAATTTTTCATCACTAGTGATAGCCACTTCAACCAACCCAATCCATTTTCTTAGAGAATTAGGACTAAAAGTAACATGTCTCACTCTGACATACACTTGCCACCTAAGTTCATTTCTAGCATTTTCCAAATTTTTGGGAACATTTGCCATGAATTCCTTGACAAGAGTTTCATTAAACGGACCAGAGAAACTCAACAAATTATGCAGTTTATGAAAACTAACAATCTCAACCAGATCAAATGAACAAACTCTTGAATAGCCACTTTGCATTCAACAATGAACTTGCGATAGGAGATGAAAGAAAGAAATAGGCTCTCAGCCGCTTTAGACAGAAATAAGTAATTTAGAGGGTTAACATAGTACTTACCTCTGGTCAAGGTCTCAAACACGCAAAACTGCGGGTCTGAAATGGGTGTAGACAACAATCTA
Source organism: Forsythia suspensa (assembly GCA_023638005.1). Classification (NCBI taxonomy): domain Eukaryota; kingdom Viridiplantae; phylum Streptophyta; class Magnoliopsida; order Lamiales; family Oleaceae; genus Forsythia; species Forsythia suspensa. The sequence goes on from CM042667.1 coordinate 38,874,416, forward strand.
TAAGCACCTCCTGAGGTAGTGGGTAGTCTGTTCTGACTTGCAGATATGGATTCTTCAGCGCCCTCCCCAATTTTGCATTTTCCTTTTCAACCCTCGTGGCTCTTCTTGGTGGAGAAGGAATAGGAGTAGACTCCGAAGACTCCTCAATATTAACGTTAAAATCATAATCAGATTGATGGAAAGAGAGCTTACTTATACCTTCAACATTATCACCAACTAGAGGAGGAGGTTTAGAGTTCTCATCTCCTGTCCATTCATCCTCATGACCTTCTTCTTCAATTTCAAGATTTGCAAACCCACTATCACCAGTTCCAGAGCCGTCACCGTCATCTCCTTCTTCATCAGATTCTTGAACACTTAGGGAGACTTTATTGCTCAGAAAAGTGACTGAATCTTTAAATGTTTGACGAGACTGAGATTTTGAGTGACTAACCGACGACTTGTAAGCAACAATGTCAGTAGATGTTTCAATCGGAGGTGCAACAAAAGTTGGAGGAGTGTCAGGGTTTGAATTGGACTGCTCCAGTCTTTGTGCACTTCGTCGAGAGACTCCTCACTGGCGACATTTGCAGCCACTTCTCAGAATCAGCAGCAGACACTAGAGCAGTAGTATGCTTGGATGAACCACCAGGATTTTTCTTTGATTTGGGTATCTTAGCTTTTACCATGTTTGAATCTCAAAGAAAACTTAACACAACTCCAAAATCAAGTGAAAGAGAAAGTTTGATTCTGGAAATTGAAAGCAGATGTGGAAGAAGAAGACAAACCCTAGGTCTTAGTTTAAAAAGAAAGGAATTTTGAAAAATTGCACAAGGAGGAAACTGTTTATTCTGACATGTGCAAGGCAGTTACCAAAAATAAATGGTTGAGTGACAATTAAGGATATAAAACCTTCTTTAATAAAATGTTTAAATTCAAATTTTAACCGCTTAAATTGCCAGTTTTTTGAAAAATGGAATTTTTAATTGAGAAAGATCAATTTAATAATCAGTACAAAAAATAAGTATAGATCCCATTTAAAAAAATCATCCAAATCTTTTCTTAGTTGATACTGAATTTACTGCAATAATTAGTCTGTTGATTTATAATCCTACGAAAAAGCCCACGCAAGTCAATTACACAAAATCAATGAGAATATTTTATGAGATAAAAATGAATATTTTATTTATTGGAAAATTTCACAGTCTACAAATTATACAATCAATCTAAGAATATCAAAGTAAACAAGAATCTTCCAATAAGATGTATGCGTATAATTATATTCAATTATTTTGTTAGATTTAAGATGTGAGTGTGTGATATGACATACTCAATAGGTCCATCATAATCTATCCCACTAAACCAAATTGAAACTTGTCAAGAAGATAAGTACAAAGATGTATTTCAAATCAGTCATCATCTAAAAATATCTCTTTAAATAAAAAATATGTACGTGCCAAAGAAAGAGTACCATAGCAATTTTTCTTTTGAGTACTCAAAGTGTTGACCCATTTTTATTATATATATATATATATTTTTTTTTTGTTTTATTGAAGCACTGAATTTTTTTTTAGTTCATGGAGTTGATTTTCTCACAGTCATAAGAATAGTCCTTTTCTACATGATATATGTTCATTTTCAAGGACGGCTGCACACATCTATGGTGGTAGCTCTCTTCTCCATTGAATTTTTCTGTTAACACAACAACATAATGTAGTATCGGGAGACATAGATACTGACCATAGGTCCACAACAAAGTACAAAAACTACTTTAAAGATACCAACCCAGTTAGTAGTAAGGTACAATCAAACAAGTCAAGATGTCCTCAAAGTGTGTTTATTTAAGTATATTTTACCATAAGATTAATGAACATAACATACTGATTGGTTAATCCAAGTTAATCCTAATATTGATAGATCAATCATACATTTATTTGATATGCTATCTGCAAGAACCCCATTTTTTTTAATTTTAAATTTAAATTTGAAATAAATGCAAAACAAGCACACACGATGAATTCAATCAAAAAGAATAAACAAAAAAAAAAAGCTACTTCTACTAAGTATACAATTTTTTAAAATATTTTATTTATTTATTTATTTTATTTTTAATGCACCGAGAAAATGCCCCCGACTTTTTGTAGAGTCTCAAATCTAGCAGAATCTAAGGCATTGGTAAGCAAATTAACCAACTGATACTCAATCTGAATATGTTCAAAGTAATTATTTTTTCATCGATCAAATCTCTAATAAAATGATGTCTAATGTCAATATGTTTGGTCTTAAGGTGCTCAACATGATAGAAATATTGATAGCACTAGTGTTATCACAAAATATAGTAACAAAATCCTTATAAATACCATATTCACATAGCATTGTTTAATCCAGAGTAACTGAGTGCAACAACTACCAGCAGCAATATACTTAACTTCTATAGTGATAGTAATTATTTTTATTGAATAATAAAATAGTGATAGTAATTAGGGTAAATAGTATTAGAGGTCCTGAACATTTGAATCTTGTGAAGATGTGGTCCTGAATCTTTGATTTCTAGCATTCAGGATCCCAAATCTTTCAAATGTCTACGCTTGAGGTCCTTTTGTGACAAAAATGTCAATAAATGATTAATTTTTTTTATTGAAATGAAATTTCTACCCTTTATTTAATTTAGGGCAAATAGCACTAGGATTCCTTAATCTTCAAACTTTGGGACAATGGGGTCCTGAATATTTGAATTTAAGCACCTAGGATTCCAAACCATTAAAAGTCTGTGCCTAAGGTATTTTTGTGACGTAAAAGACAATTTGACCATTAAAAAGAAAATAAAATGAAAAATAAAATCATCACCCCTACCCATTCAAACCAATAATTTCATCAGCAATTTAGAAATACACACCAATTATTATAACATACCACTTTCGCTGAAGTTGGGGTGGGTAGTCTGGAATTGAGGAAGATGATTATTTGTTTTTTCTTTTTTCTTTTGCTTTTGTTTCTTCATTTTATTTTTATTTTTATTTAATTCAAAATTAAATATGAGTCCCTAATAATTTTTCTCAAAATTTGACATTTTAAAGGTCAAACTGACATTTTTAATCATGAAAAGACCTATGGCTAGGACTTTTAAAAGGTTTAGAATCTCGGGTGCTATAAATCAAAGTTTCTACTTTCGGGACCTTATTGTCACAAAATTAAAAAATTAGGGACTCTCAATGCTATTTATAATAAATTAAAGTAAGGGTAGAACTATCATTTCAATAATAAAAAGTGACTATTTAACGGTCAAATTGGCGTTTTCCGTTATAAAAGGACCCAAGCTCAAAAGTTTAAAAGGTTTGGGACTCCATCGTCACAGTGTTCAAACGTTCTGGACCTCTAATGCTATTTATCCTAGTAATTCTCATTCATTAAATTAATCATATACTATTTTTTATTTTTACTCCAACCTCAAGGAGATGAAAGATTTTCAAGATAAAGTCAAAAAAATCATGTTAAAAAAAATAATTAGAAATGAGAAAAAAAATAAAAAAGTGAAATTTGGATTATCGATTTTTCATGAAAATTCAACGGATTTTTTGATTTTCTCCCAAAGTCGATCGCAAATCAATTTAATAGAGCATTCCACACTGGTATATTATATTTTTTAAGTACTTTTAATTGAATCAATTTTAACTTTTGTGATTGATATCAGGGAGTAGCAGTACTCCACGTAACCTGGAGAAAAAGATGTATCCATTAGTTCATGCAGCACAAGTTGTCAACCCTAGTGTCCCCAAAAATGAAACCATGTAATCTCTCTCTCCTTCTTTGTGTAGAGCCTAATCATATCATATACTTTTCCCGACCGTAGATTGATATGATATTCCTAGACATTCTTACCCGCGGTTATATGTTTTTATAATTAGTTGATGAATTGAATTTCGAATATTTATTACATAGGCAATGTTTACCTGGTTCGCTTTCTCCCAAGAAGGCTAAGGGAAAGATTGTCTTCTGCATGAGAGGTGCTGGATCAAGAATTGGGAAAGGTTTAGAGGTGAAAAAAGGCTGAAGGAATTGGTATCATCACAGGAAATACTAAAGAAAGTAAATTGGAGATGAATTATTTCCTGATCCTCATTTTATTCCTGGAATTGGTGTCACTTATGAAAATGCTGTCAAACTTTTTAAGTACATACGTTCGTAACGTTCCACAAAAAATCCAATGGCTTATATAGTCCCATCTACAACAGTTACACACACCAAGCCAGCACCATCTATGGCCATCTTCTCGAGTCGAGGCCCTAACACAATTTCACCCGACATTCTTAAGGTTACTTTTTATACTAACGAAACTTACTTTCGTTGTTTTAACTTATCCGGTCTGGTTTTAATAACGTTGTTAACTTGTGATTGTGATCATTTGACAGCCCGATATTACGGCTCCAGGAGTGAATATATTGGCTGCATGGAGTGAAGCATCATCTCCAACAAAGTTAGACATAGATCATCGAGTAGCAAAATATAATCTTCTATCAGGAACGTCTATGGCGTGTCCACATATTGCTGCAACAAGTGCACTTCTCAAGGCCATACACCCCAAAATGGAGTAGTGCTGCAATTAGATCTGCCCTAATAACCTCAGGTAATAGCTTTGTTAGAATTTCTTGTTATAATTGAAATCTTGATGCAAGGAAACTTTAAAAAAATAGTGTTATCGACTCGGACATGTTTCAAAAACCGAAAACTTCGAAACTATTTCATAAATTTAAAAAAACACATTCCGTATGACCCATTGCTTATAATTTATAATTTTTTTTTTACCAAATATATATACTCTAAATAACGGTCTTTAACCTTTCCACTAACGAAAATTAACAAGTAATTAGCAAATTTTGCCCACAAAGATCTTAACATCATTGATAAAGAAACCCTAAATTTTCTGTGCCCTAATTCCCATTTTTTTGTAGCCATGATTTCGATAGCAAGAAGAATTTTTGTATAATTTGAATCCAAAACACTCGATATCATATCAATTTTATTTCCGTTTTTGTTTTCGTGCAACCTAGCATTATGCTCGAAACCATGCATCATATGCTTACATTGAACATTTTTGCCTTTCAGCGGGACTGAATAACAACGAAGATAAACTCATAACTGATGCAATCGGCAATCCAGCGGATTCTTTCCAATTCGGATCGGGTCATTTCCGGCCAACAAAAGCAGCCGATCCAGGATTAGTCTACGACGCATCATACAAGGATTATCTTCTCTTTTCATGTGGCAGTGGAATCAAGAATCCTGATTCTTCCTTCAGTTGTCCAGAAAATCCGCCTCGGCCCGTAAACCTAAACTATCCATCCGTCGCTATTTCGAGGCTAAAAGGCACCGTGACAGTCCAGAGAACCGTAACTAATGTTGGCAGCAGTAGGAGTGTGTACTTCGCTAGTGCTAAACCTCCGGCGGGATTCAAGGTCGAGATATGGCCGCCAATTTTATACTTTCACAGTGTTGGGCAGAAGAAGAAATTCGCATTACTGTGAAAGCAAACAGTGAAATGGTGGGAAAATGGATATGGATGAGTATGCATTTGGATGGTATACCTGGTTTGATGGAATCCATAATGTTAGAAGTCCCATTGCTGTTTCAGTAGCGTAGTTTTTTGTCATAAAAGTGTTTCAAAGAGTAGAATTGTACAAGGTTGGATTACTTTCCAAATAAGTGACTTATTTGTTTTGTTCAATCAAAAAATTTTATTCATTTTAAACTTACTTATTCACTTATAAGTAAACCTAGTTTTACGTATGCTTTTCAAATTTTGCCAAACATGCACTCTTTCACCTCATGACTCGTCAATCGTTGAAGGCATGTTTCGACAATTAGGATTAAGAAAGTTTTGGTAACAAAAGCTTTTTCTTTGAACAAATGTACAATGAAAGTTTCATGAAAGCTTTTATTGGAATCACTAAATTCATTATCTACATCAATCAAGTCTTGGTTCCGAAGATTCGAACCTGTGTTTAAAAAAAAGAGGGCTGGGATTTTCTCATTGTCAATAAAGAAACATAAAATAAGGATTCCAAAACCATAAAAAGCCAACATTTATATGGAACGGAATCCATCCAAGTAATGAATGGATAATGCGATATAATGTTTAGTTAGATATATTTCAAAGTTCAGTTATTAAGTAGTAACACGGGGTATAGTTCAGTGACCATTTATTTAATTAACCTGTATGACATAGATATGTGGGTGTCATATATTATTGCAAAAAATATATTTACTTAATTATATTTTTTTTTGTAGAAATTTAATTAATCCGTATGACATATATATGTGTTCATCACATATTGATGCAGAAAATATATGTACTCCATTATACTTTTTAATTGAAGAATAAAATTTATAAATAATTCAAACATCATTTAATTAAGATTGTATTAACAAATATTTACTTACCTTATTTATTCTTTACCTTGTTGGTAAAATTATATTTGTAGTAGGATACCATATATATAATATTTCTATTTTAGGTAGAATTCTTTTCCTATTAGTAATCTTCTTCATAATTCAATTCAAACAATACAGAGAATTATTTCTTTTATACACATATTTTCTCTCATAAATTTCATATGGTATTAGAACAATGATTCTGAGCAACGATGTCTAGCACAAACGATGATAGAAAAACCATAGAGGCAACGATTGCCCAATCGAATCCCATAGCTCTACAACAATCATATCATCCCAGTTTAATCCTCGTTTCTAAACCACTTTATGGAAACAATTATGGACAATATAGTAGGGCTATAAGAATTGCCCTAATTGCCAAGAATAAAATTGGCTTTATTGATAGGAAGATCAAATCACCAGAAGCAGAAGATGAGAAGTATTCCATATGGAAACGGAGTAATCACATGGTACTGTTCGATACTTAATTCGGTACATCTAGATATTGCTGTAAGTATCATATACTCCGAATCTACCACAGAGGTATGGAACGACCTACGATATCGATTTTATCAAGGTAATGATGCGCGAATATATCATATTCGCCAAGAAATTACCGAGCATTGACAAGGAAGTCAATTGGCGTCGACTTATTACACCAAATTAAAGGGACTATAGGATGAATTGGGTTACGATTGGATGCACTTGTTGGAATCTTAAGACATTTGGTGAAAGGGATGAAAAGGAGAAGGCCATGCAATGGGGTTGAATGATTCTTATTCCACAGTTCATGGAAACATACCAATGATAAACCCTTTTCCAGATACCAGAAAAGTCCACTCTATTTCAATGCAACATAAAAGACAAGTTGATGTTACAATATATCGTGAAGGGCAACATTCAATCAATTGGAAGAAGTCGAGCAATTGGAGATCGAGCCGAAAAGGTGACAATCGGCTGATCGATAATCGGTCGAGCAAAGATCGGTCGACCGTTTCGATGAAAATTGGACAAGAGAAACGATTGCACCCACTATGGGATGACCGCCACGTTGTTGATACATGTAATTTCATCAATGGCTTTCCTCCAGGGCACAAGTTTCATGGGAATGACGTAAAGCCACGAAACAAACGCTTTATAAACACTGCTACCGCTTTTCCACTTGACCCAAAGGAAGGAAAAAATGCTAACAACCAAGGAATATGAACGGATCATGACACTTCTAAACAACAAGAAGGGTAATGATAAGTCTTACATTAACACCTCAGGTATCAATTCCTCTACTACCTATTTAAGTAATTCATGGATTATTGATAGCGGGTCCACTAACTATGTGACAAAGGATGGGATCGTTGAGAATAAATCCATGCCAAAGCACAAAATTGTGCAATTACCGAATGGAGGTCATGTTCTTATTAAATCCATTGGTGCAGTTAACTTGAGAAATAATATGAGTGTTGATAATGTGCTTTATGTTCTCAACTTCAAAGTTAATCTATTATCTATCAGTAAACTTACTAGAGTGTTAGATTGCTATGTGACATTTTTTCCTGATTTTTGTGTCATACAGGATTTGACTACGAAGAAGACGATTAACTTGAGAAGGCGGAGTATGACTATATTACCTTTCACAAAGACCACAAATACATCATACTACCAGTGAATCAACTAATCTATGGCATAGACGTCTTGGGCACCTTTCAGCTTCACATCTTCAATTCTTAGCACAAAGAATTTTATATATTAGTTTTGATTCCCACGATATTTGTGATGTTTGTCATTTGGCAAAATAATCTAAATTACCTTTTAAAGTTAGTCAAATTTCTAGTAATAAATTATTTGATTTGATTCATTGTGATATTTGGGGACCTCATATGATTCATTCTTATTCTAGTGCTAGATATTACATTACAATCGTTGATGATTTCTCTCGTTATACTTGGGCACACCTTATGCGTCACAAATCTGAAACTTAAAGCATAATTAAGAATTTTTTTGTTTAGGTTAAAACTCAACACAACCTGACTATAAAAGCCCTAAGGTCTGACAATGGACAAGAGTTCTTATCCTTGCAAGTATTCCTAAATGAAAATGGTACCTTTTTTTATAGATCATGTTCTTATACCCCTAACAAAATGGAGTAGTCAAGAGAAAATACCGCTACCTCCTTAATATGGCCCGTGCCATTAGATTTCAAGCTAATCTTCCATTAAAATTTTGGGGAGAACATATCAAGACGGCTTGTTACCTTATCAACTGGATACCTTCACCATTGCTATCACACAAAACATCATACGAAAAATTACACAAGATACCACCACCTTATTCCCATTTACGTGTCTATGGTTGCATGTGTTTTGCTACCAATCTTCAACCCAGCCATAAATTTAACACACGAGCCAGACGGTGTGTGTTTCTTGAATACCCCTTAGGACAAAAAGGATACCTCTTATATGACCTTACCAACAGAAAGTTAGTGGTGTCCCGTGACGTCGTGTTCCATGAAACTATATTTTCATACGCCTCCCAACTAAATGAAGAAATCAACTCCATCCCGTTGCCACAATCTATGCCTATGGATGTTGAAACGCCACATTTAACATACCGGCGACGACCACCACATAGCGTAAAGCAGATAACATGCCGAAAATCCCAAACACAGCCCCCACCGGTCGACCCACCGATCGAGTGGTCCCTCATCCCGTCCAATAGAGAACTCCATCGGTCGATCGATCCTCATCTCGGTCCAACATCTAGCTCAACCGGTCGATCGATTTCACCTATCGATCAACCGATTGAGCGGTGTTCATCCATGCCCGATTCACCTACCGGTCGATCTACCAGTCGACCGGTCCCATCTTCTCACCCTCCAGATGACTAGCCAGAACAACCCCATGTAGTACCAAATGTCCAAATTCGACGATCCACAAGATCATTCAATCCCCAATGCGCTTGAAAGATTACTATGTTAATTACGCTCTGCATACTCAAGCCGAGTCTCTTCTGGTCAACCCCAGCACTCGACATCCTATATCAAAGTATGTACCATATGACAATCTTTCTTTTATTCATCGTGCTTTTACATACAATATTTCTCATATCATTGACCCAACAACATATGAGGCAGCATGCCAGGATCCTAAATGGGTAGCTGCTATGAATCATGAAATTCGTTCCTTGGAAGAAAACAATACTTGGTCACTTGTCCCGCTTTCTCCAGGTCATCATCCTATTTTTCGTAAGTGGATGTTCAAGGTCATATTTAATTCGACGGCACAGTTGAATGATACAAAGCATGGCTGGTGGCAAAAGAGTTTACACAACGAGAATGGATTGATTATAATGAAACTTTCGCTCCGGTTGCAAAGTTAACGACAGTCAGATGTTTACTTGCTATCGCCTCTATTTGCAACTGGACGCTTCATCAGATGGATGTATAAAATGCATTTTTTCATGGTGGTCTTGATGACAAAGTCTATTTGACTTCTCCACCTAGATTTCGTCAACAGGAGGAGACACCAGTTATATGTCAACTTTATAAGATTGAAACAGGCATCTCGTTCTTGGTTTCAAAAATTTTTATTTGCTATTATTCAGTTTGGGTTCAAACAGTCACATACAGATTACTCACTTTTTACGAAGGTCAGTGGTGATTCATTTACCGCTATTCTATTATATGTGGATGATATGATTGTTACAAGAAATGATAAAGATGCAATTTCTTCTACAAATACGTTCCTTGCATCTCAATTCAAGTTGAAGGACCTTGACACATTAAAATACTTTCTTGAAGTAGAAATTGCTCTCTCGAGATAAGAGATTTCAATAAATCAAATGAAGTATACTCTTAACATTCTTCAAGATGCCAGATTACTTAGAGCAAAACCTCATTGAAATTTAATTTGACAGATGAAAAGTTGTTGAAAGATCCCACATATTATCGACAGTTGGTAGGGAAGCTCATTTATCTCATCATTACTAGACCGAAAATCTCATATTCAGTCAATACACTCAATCAGTTCATGCAGGTACTTAGACAACCCTATCTTGATGCAGTTCACCGATTGCTCCGATACTTAAAAGGGACACCGGACGAGGATTATATTTTCCATCAAGTGAGAAATTGTAGCTAGCGAGGATTTTGTGATGCGTTCAGGTGGAGATATTACTACTGACGGTCGGTTACGGGATATTGTATATTTTTTGAAAATGCACTTATATCATGGAAAAGTAAGAAGCAAACGACCGTGTCCAAATCTTCAAAGAGTAAGAGTATAGGGCGATGGCTTCTATTACTTGTGAGCTTATACGGTTGAGACAATTGCTGACAAACTTATGTATAGATCACCCACAAGCAAAGACAACCTTATATTGTGATAATTAAGCAGCAATGCATGTTGCTGCTAATCTAGTATATCATGAAAGGACAAAGCACATTGAAATAGATTGTCATATTATTCGTGAACGAATTGTTAAGGAAGAGATCAAGTCTGTCTATATTCTAAACAACAATCGGATTGTGATTTATTTAATAAAGCACTGGGCAATAAGGCATTTCATAATTTCACTAGCAAGTTGAGCATTTTTAACATACATGCTCTACTTGAGAGGGAGTATTAACGTATATTTACTTACCTTATTTATTCTTTATTTTGTTGGTAGAATTGTATTTGTAGTAAGATACCATGTATGTAATATTTCTATTTTAGGTAGAATTCTTTTTCTATTAGTATATATATTTTGTAATCTTCTTCATAATTCAATTCAATAAATGGAAAATATTAGATGAACAACAATTTTAACAAAAAGTTAGACAACCATGTATAAAATGTCAAATTTGTCTTTTGAAAAGACATAAATAAGAATTTGAATTATGTCTTTTAAAAGGACAAATTTGATATTTTACACATAGTGGTCTAACTTTATGTCTAACTTGATGTTCATCTAGCATTACTCTCAATAAATACAGAGAATTATTTCTCTATACACATTATCTCTCATAAATTTCATAGGTTGGGAGGAGGTCTATGAATACTATGTGGGAATCGGTATTAAAACAAATAATTATATGAAAAGAAAAAGAAAATATCAACTTGCTCTAAGGAATTGAATTACATGCATCATTACTCGGACCATATGTTTTTCAATTTCGAGGTTTTCTTTGGAAAACAAAAGTATCAATTGACCTTAAATGGTCGTTTAAGGTCAAATTAAGTACAAAGATCTGGTCGAGATTTACTGATCATAACGAACCACCAAGATTCATAGTTGTGACTTGTGACTCAGGACTACTAGAAGGTATGAATTAAATATATATATATATATATAGAAATTTCAACTCGCTCTTTGTAAATTGAATAATATGCATGACTCATTCCATATGTTCCAATTTCAAAGTTTTGGTGATGTGATTTTGCAGTATAATAAACAAAATTTCAAGTTATTTTTCTTTTTTTAATATTTTGTATAACAAACATGGTACAAAATTTTTAATAAAAAATGCAACATGTAATTTCATTTAATGGTTTTTTGGGGCATATAGTCAATGGTCCTTTTGGGGCATATAGTCAATGGTCCTTTTGGCCTTCAATTATAAACAAGTGACTTTAGATTGACTTAATCCCAAATGAAAAGAACTCCTTTATATATATATATATATATATATTGGTTTGAAATGCCAGCCAAAGAATATACCTAAAAAACTATAAAATAAGTATCATAAAATTAAGAGGAAATTGAACAAAATAACAAGTTTGAATTGTTAGTTCTGATATATAAGTGTCAAAATTTGAAAAAAATTGATCGAAATTCCCTTAACGAACAATCAAAATTTTATATTCTCTCTCCAACATTATCACTTCACACTACTCGTCCACACTACTTGCCCTCTTCTCAAACATGCTATAGATTTTTCAATTTTTTGTTTAAATTGTCGATTTTCAAGAAAAAAAAGAAAAGAGAAATAACTATCTATTCTTAGACACTTACCTTGGTGAACTGAAGTGTCAATTTTTTAAAAAAAATTGTCGATTTATTTTTTATTATCTTGTGTGTAATGGCATGATATCCTGTGTAATTGCAAGATCCATTTTGATAGCTTTTCTTAAAAGTTATTATATGAATTTCAACTACCGCAAAATGTTAACAAAAAAAAATGTTCATTTTTGTATAAGGGTATATTTGACATTTTGCGTTTAAAATATTCGGATTTACAAATGGGTAAATATATTACCACAAATATTTTTGTTTGGTCCACTACATTAGAAACACACACTAATTAAAACAAGTTTTTAATAACTTAATTATTTAAAAAAAAAAAATGAGAAGAAAAAGTACAGCATCCCTAGTTCCCCACCCTTCCCAACCCCTATTGTTGAGGCTGGCACCAACTTGAAGTTCCGATTCAAGAGAACCATAAAATGGCCATTTCCAAGTCAACCACGATCCCATAGAACAGAAAAATCAAAATCAAATTTGCTGTGATCAAATGTGAAATATTTTATGTCAAATTGTTTAAATTTACTGTTATTTATGTCATTTTACTTAAGGTCGTGTTAATAAATTAAAAAAAAAATACTTAAAAATTTGATGGACTAAAAAAAAAAATCTAGGTGAAAAATTGACAATATAACCACCATTTACAAATGTTATCAAAAATTATCAAATTTTTAATCCACTTTTTACTTTTAGACACTTTTTAAAATTCCTTTAAAATTAATAGAGTTTTCAGTTAATCTAACGGAACACGGCATGCGATAACTTGTTTTAAAAAACTGTTTTTAAATATTTCCATTTTACTAGTCAAAGTTTAAAAAATTTCAATTCTAAAAAAAAATCGTTTAAAAGATCCTTTTTAAGCATCCAATATATATATATATATATAAACAGAAGTGCCGTCAAAAATTTCACGCACACATTTTTCTGCCATTTTTTTTTCCTAATTTGGTAAATTCCACCATAAATACTGTATAAAAGTTTGTTTTCTTTAATTGGTTTCACACTGATTTGGTAAGTTTCATCATAAATGCTGCATAGGAGTTTATTTTCTTTAATTGTTTCACACATTGATTGTTTTTTTTTATTTTTGTTCTTTTTTTTTTACAAAAAACGAAGTGTAACATTTAATATTATATACGATAAATACAAAAACTTTTCAGATTTTTTAATGGGTTTTACACATTGATTGTTTATTTATTTATTTTTTTTCTATTTTCTCATAAAAAAATGAATTGTAATATTTAATATTATCTATCTATTTATATATAAAAGTATGTCAGTCGAAAATTTCACGCACACATTTTCCCGCCATTTTTCTTTCCAGATTTGGTAAATTCGCCATAAATTTACGCATAAAAATTTGTTTTCTTTAATTGGTTTCACACCGATTTGGTAAGTTCCGTCATAAATCTTTGTATGTTTTCTTTAAATGGTTTCATACGTTGATTGTTTATTTTTTTATTCTTTTTCTTGCAAAAAACGAAATATAACATTTAATATTATAAACGATAAATACAAAACTTTCAGAATTTTTAATGGGTTTTATACATTAATTTTTTTTTTTTCTATTTTCTTGCAAAAGACTTAATTGTAACATTTAATATATATATATATATGTGTGTGTGTGTGTGTGTGTGTGTGTGTGTGTGTGTCGTAAAAAATTTCATGTACACATTTTTCCGTCATTTTTTCTTTCCAATGCTTCATAAAAGTTTGTTTTCTTTAATTGGTTTCACATAATGATTTGGTAAGTTCTGTCATAAATGCAGCATATGAGTATGTTTTTTTTAATTGGTTTCACACATTGATTGTTTATTTTATTTTTTTTCTTTTTCTTGCAAAAAACGAAGTGTAACATTTAATATTATATACAATAAATGCAAAAACTTTTTAGATTCTTTAATGAGTTTTACACATTGATTGTTTATTTATTTATTTTTTCTATTTTCTTGCAATAAATGAATTGTAACATTTAATATCATCTATCTATCTATATATAAAAACAGAAGTGCCGTAAAAAATTTCACTCACACATTTTTCTATCATTTTTCTTTCCAGATTTGGTAAGTTCCACCTTAAATGCTGCATAAAAGTTTGTTTTCTTTAATTGATTTCACATATTGATTGTTTATTTTATTTTTTTTCTTTTTCTTGCAAAAAAGAAAGTGTAACATTTAATATTATATATGATAAATGCAAAAATTTTTCAGATTATTCTTTTTATACATTGATTGTTTATTTATTTATTTTTTATATTTTCTTGCAAAAAGCAATTGTAATATTTAATATTATATATGATAAATGCAACAACTTTTCAAATTTTTTAATTTATACGGGTTGAAGAATTTAAATAAATTGTGTTTTAAAAAAAAAAAATGAAACATCGATGCACGAGAACTATTGGCAATAATGCAATAATTTTCCAAAAATAGATTTATTTTTCCTACAAATTTTTATGCTTCCCATCTTGGGTTTAAATATGTTGCAGTTTAAAAAAAAAAAAATCAATACACGAAAAATATATAATTGTGTTATATTATTAAATGATCTGATTTATTGATTAAAAATAATAAGTCGATTAAACTAATAAACTATATATGATAATTTCAAAATTAAATTCATACGATTCAAAGTCCACCTTAGTTCGACCACAAACGTGATTTTCAAAGAGGTGTTTCAAAATCTAGATTAACTATATTGTTTTTTTTTTTCAATATCAAATGAGTAATCAAATGTTATTTATATGATTTTTTTTCTAATTGAATGTAATAAATAAACAATATACTCTTAGAATATTTTAAAATAACTATCATGAAAAACAAGTGTCGTGCATCGCACAGGTGATATACGAGTTTTAATAAAAAGTCTTCTTCTCCAATTCATCATCTCATTCACAATACTATAATTAATAAAAACTGAGTGAGTGAGTCGTAGTAGTAAAGAGTGCTAGATAATATAACTTTTCAAATGAGAAAGAAAATGGGAAAAGAAAAAAGAAAAGATAAATAGTATATTGAGATTTTAATTAAAGAAACGAAGTTTGTCTACATTTTTAAAAAGAAAATTATGGACAAGGGTATATTGAGATTTTAATTTATTTATTAAAAAAATAAAAAAATTAAAGAGAAGTTTGTCAACTTAATTAATTTTTAAAAAGCAAGTGCTTAATTACTTTATTTCCTCTCCCCATCTTGGTTTTTTCCGGGCTACAACCTCTCGTTGAAAATTCATTTAAGGAAGGCACATTCTATTGTTAATTTGCTATGATGCTATCTCTCTATAAATTGCTGCAGAAGAGTACTTGAACCATAATCAGCAGAGAAGCTCGAAAATCATCCAAAATTAAGCAAAAATGAGTAATTATTTTAGTAGAGTTCTTCCCTTTCTTCTTATTTTCCATATAATCTTAGCTTCTTGTGCTCATCAACGACTGCAGGTAATTAATTATTATTTCCTTCAATGTATAGTTGGAACTGGATTGGAACGACAAGTAGCTCCAGATTTAAGGGTTCTTTTTTATCGTTGAACACGAGGGAAAGATCATTTATACCGATTTGAATATCTTACAGGTTTATATAGTGTACCTTGGAGAGCATAGCGGGACGAAAACTTTTGAAGAAATCGAAGAATTCCATCGTTCTTATTTGCACTCTGTGAAGGGTAATTCCAAAGAGGAAGCTAAAGACTGTTTAATTTACAGCTACAAAAACGTCATCAATGGCTTCTCAGCATTGCTTAGTCCAGAAGAAGCTGCAAAGATATCAGGTCCCTTTAAAATATTCATACTATTAATGCACAAATACATATACATTAGAGAGATTATCGTTCATGCATGATGCATGTCCACTTTGAGGCACGGAAACCTCAAAAAGGCTACTACTTCTTATTAGTGTAGTGTAATTTTGGGGCGGGTGTATTTTTCAACCCACTAAATCGGTGGTTTATTTGTTAATTTTCAAATTTTCTTCTAAATCTATTATAAACCTAAAATACGATATTTCCTTCTTCACATCGTTCACAGTTGCAAAAAAGAAAGAAATTAATCTTCAAATATATCATTCTACTCGTATTGTTTACACATACTTTTTTGAACAGTATTGAACAGTTTTAAAAACTATTCAAAATCGATACTTTAAAAAAAATCCCATAGATACTCTAAAACTCCCAATCAGATCTTAAATAGCATTTGGAAACTTAATTAACATAATCTTTTCTAATTATTTATTTTAGTAACATTCAAAATGTAAACGAAACTTTGAATATATATATAAAGGATTTGTGGTCTTTACAAACAAAAAAAAAAAAAAGTAATTAGTTTTTAATTCCTGTGATATTATCCATAATATTTTAGTTTGAGTGATTGTGTTACTTTTAATACTTATTAATGTTAAATAATTTTTCTAAAACTAATATTGTATGAGTATTTTGTATTATTATAATCATAAAACTATATTTTCATAAAACATTAATTACGACAAAACGATAGTCCTTTTTTTTTTTTTTCAAAAATAGTATTTTCAAATATCGAGTCATATCATGTCACATTTTCGCTTCAAGTTTCCTGCTTAATTCGCATAAACTAATGAACTTTTTCTTTTCCTTGAATCAGAGATGGATGGAGTAATATCAGTGTTTCATAGCCACCCAACTATATCGAGGCTTCACACAACAAGATCATGGGATTTTATTAACTTACTCGAAGGAATTGGAGATTCAAATCCTCCAAATGCACAAGATTTATTGAGTAAAGCAAATTATGGGAAGGATGTTATTGTCGGGGTTTTGGATAGTGGTAAAGTCAACATTTTTTTCTATGTATGTTTGATAAAATAAGTAACTTAAAAATTATAAGTTAAGTTTGACATATTTTTAAGAATAACCAAACATAAATTCTCTTCTAATTGAAACATTCTTCTTTGGAATATGTCAATTACTTAATTAGTACCAAAAATATTCACCAAGAACAACAATATAAATAAATCAAGCTTTGTTAATTTCCTATAATTAAATTTAGAGCAAAATACGTTAGTTCGTTTGATTCTTTATAGATGTATTAAAATATGCAAAATAACTAAATTCTTAATAACTTCAAATAGATGATGCAACGCAGCGCACACATATAACATGCCTCATTCACCTAAACCGTTCTTAATTTATTCCAGTCGATGTCATCTCTCGTTCTTAGCATATAATCATATTCAATACTCAAGAATTATCAATCATTATTTAATTATATGTCATACCTATTCAAACTTATCAACCCTTGGAGCTTGTTTAAGAGGGCTTTTAGCAAATTTTATTTAAAAGTTGATGAAATATGCGGTTGAAAAATTAATAAAAAATGAGTGTCCTATGAAATGTGTAGTTAAAATTAATTGTTAACTTTTGAACACGATTTTTTAGCGATTTTAATCTCGACCAAACAAACACTTATTTTAATCAATAAACGCAACTTAATTTTATGTCCTCTTGACTTATTTTAATAAGTAAACTAACTTAAATTTA
The DNA here is from genome assembly GCA_023638005.1 of Forsythia suspensa. NCBI lineage: Eukaryota > Viridiplantae > Streptophyta > Magnoliopsida > Lamiales > Oleaceae > Forsythia > Forsythia suspensa. The sequence goes on from CM042667.1 coordinate 38,892,326, forward strand.
TGTCCTCTAACTTATTTCTATGTTCTTGATATTGTTTATTTATATCTTTGATTAGGTGTATGGCGAGTCCGAAAGTTTCAACGATAATGGAATGGATCACATTCCTCAGTCATGGAAAGGGATTTGCCAAAACGGCGTTGCTTTTAATTCATCTCATTGTAATAGGTGAATATTCTTTTTTTTTTATTGGTCATATTCAATATCAAGTTGGTTAAGATAAAAACAATAACTTTGACACATATATTTGATTATTTGGTTTCCCAACCAACTAGATTATTTGAGAAACTACAAAAAGTTATAATATACTTGGTAAGGTAGATTCGATAATATTAAAAAATAAAAATAAGTTAAAATATCATATATTGTACCATTCAATCATGTTTGATAGTAACATATATTTAGGGGTCGTTTCATTTTTGAGAAAACTTTTTAGCTGATTTTGATAAAAAGTTGATGAAATTTGTAGTTGAAAAGTTGATAAAGGTAGTGGGTCCCATGAAATGTGTTTTTAAAATTAATTGTTAATTTTGACTTCAACTTTTTAAACTAAGCCAAACAAATGCTTAATGTTTTTGTTTTTGTACTATCTGAGAAAATTAATCGGAGCTCGCTACTACTTGAGAAGTTACGAGGCTAATTACGGTCCACTCAACACTCGTCTCGGACTTTCGATCACCTAGGGATATAAATGGTCATGGAACTCACATCATCAACTATTGGAGGTCGAAGAGTTCCTAATGCCTCCTCTATTGGCGGACTTGGCAGCGGCACTCTTGGCGGCGCGCCCCTCAGCGCTTAGCCATCTATAAAGTATGTTGGCCAATTCCTGGTCAGACCCCAGCAGAAGGCAACACGTGCCTAGACGATGATATGCTTGCTGCCTTCGATGATGCCATCGCAGATGGTGTTCATGTAATCAGTGTTTCCATCGGAGGGAATACTAGCAGGCCGTACGAAAACGATGGGATTGCCATCGGGGCATTACATGCAATGAAACGAAATATTGTAGTAGCATGTAGTGCAGGAAATTCGGGTCCTACCACACGTATTCTGTATCGAATGTAGCCCCTTGGATCATGACGGTCGGTGCAAGTAGCATTGATCGTATGTTTTCATCTCCAATTGTGCTTGGAAATGACATGATAATCGAGGTAATTAAGGAACAAAATATTAAAAATCGTCGTACATGATTTGACATTATCTAACGAAAGGATTAATTTAAACCAGGGACAATCGGTAACTCCTTTTGGGAATAGGACGTATCCACTTGTTTATGCTGCAGATGTAGAAAATCCAGGGACAACCACCAATTTCACAACAGGGTTCAAAGTTTATGTTTTCTACTACTTATTTTTGGGATACAGTTTAGATTATTTTTTAAAAGTTTCTTATTTGTTTCTACTTAAATGTCTTTTCAGATTATGCCTACGTGGTACTCTTTCGCCAGCACTTGTAAGGGGAAAAGCTGTTTTCTGCTGGAGAGGAGATATTTTTCAGACATTAGAAGTGCAAAGAGCAGGTGGTGTAGCAACTGTGCTTGGAAATACCGACGAGGGACGAGGAGTAGGAGGCAGGCCTTATTTGATTCCGGCAACAGTTGTTTATTTTAATAAAATCGACATCTTTAATTACATCGAGACTAATCAGAATCCAAATGTCACGTTGATTCAACCAAAGACACAGATAGGCACTAAACCAGATCCATTCATGGCTCCATTTACCTCGAGGGGTCCTAGTGCTATCGAACCTAACATTCTTAAGGTACTATTAATTTAGTAATGCCTATTTACTTAATTTGATACATCCTGATTTTCCACTATATAGCTTGGTTAGTTTCTTTATCTTTCCCTGTACAGCCTGATATTACTGCTCCAGGACTAAATATATTGGCAGCATGGAGCGAAGCGTCTTCTCCCCTAAACGTGCCTGCAGATAAAAGAGTCGTTAAATACAATATTGATTCCGGGACATCAATGGCTTGCCCTCATGTCGCAGCCGTAGCTGCACTTCTTAAGGCTATACATCCTGATTGGAGTAGTGCTGCTATAAGATCAGCTATCATGACCACCGGTATAAATCACTAGGAAACACCAGTACCACCAATCATTTATGAAATGTTTCTCTGGACTAATACTTTGTTTTTCGTGTTTTTGCAGCAAAAATAACCAACAATGTGGGCACACAAATAACAAACTCACAAGGAAATATTGCAACTCCATTCGACTATGGAGCAGGCCACATCCAGCCATCGAAAGCTGCTGATCCCGGACTTGTTTATGATGCTTCTTACAATGACTATCTTCTATTTCTCTGCAGCAGCACTGGCAATTTACTAGATCCATCTTTTAAATGCCCTCAACAATTACCCTCGCCGAGTGATCTTAACTATCCATCACTTTCAATTGCACGCCTCCAAGGATCCAGGACCGTCAAGAGAACCGTTACAAATGTTGGCACGAAAAGCTCTTCATATTCAGTGAGAATAAATCCCCCTCAAGGTTACTTGGTTCAGATTTCTCCAACAGCTCTAGATTTTAGCGCGGCCGGAGAAATTAAAAGCTTTAGCATTACAATTACAGCTCAAAGTACTGCCAAGAAAAGTGTGTTTGCAGTTGGTTGGTATACTTGGAGTGATGGGATTCATCAAGTAAGAAGTCCTATTACAGTAGCCTCACCATAACTGCCTTTGAAGAATCCCACTGTACCTCAACATTGCTAAATGTGTACTGTACCCTCGTCGTGTGCATCTCAGTAAGAACAATAAGTAATGTAATAATAAAGGTTTTCAAAGAAGTTCTTCATTTTGCTCGTCTGCCCTGTTGGAACCAGAATTTGTTGAAGGGAGCCCCCTTCCTCCTCCTCCTCCTCCTCCTCCTCTTGTCCGTATATTTATTACAATCATGTTTTACCTTCATTTCGACCTCAACATAGAATGCAAATCGATTCTTGACCTTATCAAGAAAAATAGAAAACAATTATAATAATGTATTTCGACTAGAATGAAGAATCTTAAGCCGTGTTGAGAAAAATGTAGAAAATAAAAAAATATTATTTCTCGACAAGGGATGAAGATTCTCTACCGATGGTCAAGGTTCTCTCGAGAATTTTTCTTTTTCTTTTTTTCCTATGCACATATTCTTATTTGCTTTACCAACAATATAAGAGTGTCACATGAGTATGGATTAGCCAATTATGATAAAGAAAAATTAGTGGGGTGGGATATAAATTTAAAGAAAGTGTGAAAGAAAAAATAAAATTAAAAAAATTTACTTTTTAAATATAATTGGACCGAATCTCGAATTAGTTCTCGATTTATTTTGTTCAAACCGATCAGTCCAATCTAGTTATTATATTATTGCTAAAAGTAGAAGACTATAAAACCACTACAATTAGTTTTTTGTCCTTATTTGGTGCTATATTTATAAATTTTGAAAAGTTCCAAAATACTTGGCGTTTTAGACTGGGCTTGGATTAGGATATGGATTCAGTTTGTTTGGCAAACTTTAAATTATAATTTAAGTTAGTTAAATATATTTTTTATCTAAACATTTCGTAAAATCCACAACTTACTATTCAATTATTATTCACACATTTCATATAATTTAAAATTTTTATGAAAAATATTACTCTAAGGAAATACTGCTTCATTAAGGGTAGCTTGATCTTTTACATTATTTAAGATTTTAGAATTTTACGCTTTATATATTCTTTTTGTAATCTTTTCGTCTAGTTGAATAATACGATTCTATTTAACATGGTAGGAGAGCATGTTTGACCTGACTTAGATTAAACTTTCAATCGCTTCCATTCTTTGGCCGACGCATGGACGGATTTAGGGTCCCCCGGAAAAAAACATTTTGTATAGTGTAATTTTTTTTAATCAACAGTCAGGTCTTGAAGTGCAATTTTTTTTTTCAATAGTAGTCTTCTCCCCAAAAATTTCTGGTTCGGCGGACTGCCTTGTGCCACTCGTCCGACCAATTTTTTTCCCCCTAGAGTCTTGTCCATTCTTCAGTTTGTTTTACACATGTTATTTGGTCATATAAATTGTAGATCTGGACTTTTTAATTTCCTACCTTTCTTCTTCGTCTTTGTTGAAGGGTGGAATTTGAGTTTGAAACTGATAAGATGAATATCAAAATTTTGATAAACAGATCAATTAAGGAGAAAGGAAAATGTCAACGGCTCCTAGTGATTTGAATCCAAAATGATAAGAAGAATCTTCTTAATAATAAAATATTCACTTAATCACTTAGTTTTTGGGAAGAAAGACCTGATTTTATCCTATATTTAATTGGATAATCAGGGATAGGATAATTATAATTTTCAATCTGACCCAAGCACTGACTTAGATGAAGAGATATGTTACTTCTAATAAGGGGAAAGTCACGAAGGCGAAGCCCCCCACCTGTGTCAGAGGCCCCTTGACCAGACGGGTTATAAATCGAGGGATGTGCACGAGTGGCAGAGATTTGAGAGAGAGAGCCAATAGGCCAACTCCCAGAACTGACCCCCACAATATTTCAGTGAAAATCAGCCCCACATAGGAATCGAACCTGCGTTGTCGGAGGATTTCTCCCCACGTCACCTCAAGCCTTACCAACTCGCCTATGCCCTTGGAGGCAAGAGATATGTTACTTGATTAGTAATTTAACTGCTAATCTAATAGTTGAACAAGCAGATCAACTCCTGTCAAATATAATATAATTATTTTTATTGAATAATAAAATAGTGATAGTAATTATCATTCATTAAATTAATTAGCAAAACTAATTATCATTAATTAAATTAATTTGTAAAAGTAATTTTCATTAATAGTGAAGTTTGGGTCATCGATTTTTCATGAAAATCCAACGGATTTTTAGATTTTCTCCCAGGTCGCAAATCAGTCTAATAGAGCAACCAAGGCGAATAGGCGATACATTTATATATTTAAATTTTGGCCCCTACGTCGAATTTTTGCCAATGTAGACTTTGTCGTGTGATAATTTTTATAAATGGGAGGCAGCTAAATTTGAACCCAAAACTTCAGAAGGAACAGTATATATTTACTTCAAGTATAAGAACAAGTTCGAAAGCAGTCCAAGCTTAAGGAATATGATCAATTAAGTACCTCAGTTTTATTATTCCTTTTCTTCTCATTTTCCAGCTCTTAGCTTCGTGTGCTTCTGAACAGAGACTACAGGTAATTTGTTCCAGTTCAATGTTTTCTCTTTATTTATCGACTAAGTTTACGTCTAAGTTCAACGTCGCTTTCTTGAAATGCGTTGTCGGAACTGGGTTGAAACAACACGCAACTCTAGATTCAAATACGCTCGGTAAGGCCAATGTGACAGAAAGATCATTTATACTAATTTGAATATTTTACAGGTGTATATAGTGTACTTTTGGAGAACAAAGTGGGACCAAAACTTTGCAAGAAATCGAAGAATTCTATCATTTTTATTTGAATTCTGTAAAGGGTTCCAAAGAGGAAGCTAAAAACTGTTTAATTTATTGCTACAAGAGTGTCATCAATGGCTTCTCAGCATTGCTCAGTCCAGAAGAAGATACCAAGCTATCAGGTACTTGCTTCAAACCTCGACTACAAATTTTGACAAATGTGAGAAAAACCCCATCCTATAGGTTACATTGAGGGTCAAAAACTATGTGTTTGTTTTTGCGTATTTTTCGATTTAGGGATGGATGGGGTGGTATCGGTGTTTCATAGCCACCCGACTAAATCGAGGCTTCGCACGACAAGATCATGGGGTTTTATTAACTTACTTGAAGGATGGGAGATTCAAGCCCTTCAAATGCTGAAGAATTATTGCTTAAAGCAAATTACGGGAAGGATATCATTGTTGGGGTATTAGACACTGGTAATCTCAACAAGTTTTCATTTCCAGATCTATACCTTTGATAAAATATTATGCAAACAAGTATAATTTTTATTATTTGTAACTAATTATCATGTTTGGAGATAAAAAGTTTCTTATTAGTGACTTTGCATATTTTATAGGCCTATCCAATTTGATACATCACCTCTTGTTCACAAATAACATAATTGAACTCAGTACATTACAAATGATATCAACTTTGAAATGACATATGATATTTGCTAACAAGAAGAACGGCGAAAGAAACAGTCAAATTAGGACAATAAATTTCAACTCGTAACTTACTTATTTTAAAACTTAATTATTTACTTAATAATTATAAACTCGGCCAAACACACAAAATTTCCATTTCCAATAGGAATATGGCCGGAATCGGAGAGCTTCAACGATCATGGAATGGAACCTATGGAACCTATTCCCAAGTCATGGAAAGGGAAATGCAAAAGTGGCGTTGGTTTAAATTCATCAAATTGCAATAGGTAATTGTCACAATATGGATATATAATGTTTACATTAACTATATATTATATTTAAAAAAATGAAAAGTTGTATGATGTTTTTGTAGAAAGTTAATAGGAGCTCGCTACTACTTGAAGGGTTACGAGGCCTATTTTGGTTGCCTCAATGCATGTTTGGATTTCCGATCACCAAGGGACAAAAGTGGTCATGGAACTCACACGTCATCAATCATTGGAGGCTGAAGAGTTCAAAATGTTTTTGCCCTCGGCGGATTCGCTAGGGGCACCGCCACCGGGGGCGTTCCACTTGCGCGACTGGCCATGTACAAAGTATGTTGGCCAGTTCCGGATTACAGCCTGGCAGAAGGGAATACGTGTCTCGATGATGACATGCTTGCTGACTTCGATGATGCCATCGCGGATGGTGTTCAAGTAATAAGTGTTTCAATTGGTGGGTCAACTAGTAGCCCGTACAAACAAGACGCAATTGCTAGCTATGGGTAATGGGGAACTTAGTTTAACTCATCAAATGATGAAACAAAACATGAACATCTTAATCAAACAAATTAACAAAACTATTAATATTCATAACTTATTGTATCAATAGACAATATTGCAGAGAATTGAAATGCCATATAGGGCCTAAGCTAATTAGTGACTAAATCGTGCAACTCTCCAAAATCTGTTGTGTTAAGACCGTTTTTGGTTCATACCAATTGGGAGTGAAACAAAATATTGTGGTAGCGTGTAGTGCAGGAAATTCGGGCCTTCCTCGTCTTGTGTATTGAATGTAGCCTCTTGGATCGTTACAGTCGGTGCAAGTAGTATACATCGAATCTTTTCATCTCTGGTTCTGCTTGGAAACGAGTATTCGAGGTGAATAAGAGAAAAATTACTATAGTGTACATTTTTTATTTTTTTATTTTGGACATATTTTCCAATAATTAACAACTAAAATCATTTTTGATTGAACCATGACAATCAGGGACAATCCATAACTCGAACATATCCCCTTGTTCACGCTAAAGATGTCGAAATCCCAGGAAAGACCACGAATAGCACGAAAGGGTTCAAAATCTCTCTTTTCTTAGGCCTTAATTCTTGAATTCAATTTCAATTAGATTTTCAACTTTTCTTATATGTTCCATCGAATGTTCTTTAGACTATGCCAACCTCGTACTCTTTCATCAAAACTTGTAAGGGGTAAAGCTGTTTTCTGCCAGAGAGGAGATGTTTTTCAGTCATTAGAAGTTCAAAGAGCAGGTGGTGTAGCAACTGTGCTGGGAAATGTTTATCGTGGACGAGGAGTAGTGTGCGAGCCTTATTTGATTCCATTGACCGTTATTTTTTCTGCAAAAAGAATCGATGTTTACAAATACATTAAAACTAATCAGAATCTAAATGTGACGATGATTCAACCAAAAACCATCATAGGCACTGAACCGGCTCCATTCATGGCTCCGTTCACCTCTAGGGGCCTGAATGCTATCCAACCTAACATTCTTAAGATGCCATTAGTCCTTTAAACTATCAAATATATAGTGTTAAATAGCATTATTCCTAATTATTCGTCTCTTCGCAGCCTGATATTACTACTGGACTAAATATACTAGCAACATGGAGCGAGGCGGCTTCTCCCGTGCCTTCTGCTAATTATATTTTAATATTTTATTTATTAATCTTTTACTATTCATCATTATTGTACATTAATTTTTTTTAAATTTATTAAATATAGAATTAAAATTTTTAAACACTTAATCTATTAACTTAAATGTGAAGGTGAAAAGATTGTCTCACTTCTTTGTTTTTTGGCATTACGTAGATGAAATGAATGAATTAAAAAAGTTGTAACTTTGTTTATTATCGTTAAAATTCAAAACATGGTTTTCAAAATTGAAATTGAAATGAAAATATTATTTGTAATACATTATATTACAGTGATTATGAGCATGTTTGATTCTGTTTTTTTCCCTCAAACTCATTTTCAACAACATATTTTGTAGGACTAAACACTTTTATCAACTTTTCAAACACATATTTTACCAATTTTTTTTTTTCAAAATCTCCTAAAAAACTACTTTTAAACCATACCAAACATATACTTTAATTCAGAACTAACATTTGAAACTTCTTTAATTCTTGTTTCTTACTTACATTTATGACGTTTTCATTTACGTCGTCAAATCAGATCGTCTAATAAAAAGAAAACATACACAAAGAATATTCTTTACAATGAACTACTACAACAAATGTAAAATATTATGTAGTTAATCGTAGCATTCTCTCACAATAAAATTAGTAATTATTAATTTTATTCTTCGTAAAATGCAATACTGGAGACCATTAATTCCACAAGATTTGATATCAATGGTTCGTTAATCATCAAAGCTTAAATCACCAAAAAGTCTTCACTAGATTCACGTTATTGTTAGTAATATCATCATATAAAACTCATCTATGATTGTAATTGTACTTCTATGAATACAATTATCTTTTAATATTTTATTTATTACTCTTTTTTTGTTAATCATTATCGTACATTAATTTTTAACAATTTATTAAATGTATAATTGATTTTTTTTTAAACATTCAATCTATTAAATTAAATATGAAGGTGAAAAAATTATCTTTTTTTTTCTTCTTTTTGCATTACGAAATGAAATGAATGAAAATTAGGTTTTAAAAAAAATAAATTAAAAAAATTGTAACCTTGTTTATTATCGCATTAAAATTCAAATCATAGTTGTCAAAACTGAAATGGAGATAAAAATATTATTTTTAATACATTAGATTACACTGACTATATTTTAGAACTCACATTTGAATCTTTTTAAATTTTACATTTAATTTAATTAATAATAAATATATATGTATATATGACGTTCTTCTAATTTTACTTATGCCGCTCATAAATATTCTCAAAACATAGGCAATCATTGACATTTCTTTAATTTTTGTTATTTACTTACGTTTATGCTGTTTTCATTTACAAGTTCAAATCAGACACGCCTAATAAAAAAAGAATACACACAATGAATATTATTTACAATGAGCACTACTCTAACATATATACAATATTATGTATTCAATCATTACATTCTCTCACAATAAAATCAATAATTATTAATTTTATTATTCTTAAAATGTAGCGTTGGAGATCCTATTAATACATTATTAATTCCATAAGATTTGATATTAAAAGTTCGTCAATCATCGAAGCTCAAATCACCAAAAAGTCTTCACTGAGTTCAAGTTATTATTCGTATTACCATCATATAAAAATCATATTTGATTGAAAATGTACTTCGATGGATGTAAAAAAAATATCAACATTGAACAATATAATATAACATGTTATCAAAAACTGTATTTTTTTTTATTACAATTGCTACTTTAATATTTTAATTATTAACAATTAAAAAAAATTAAAAATTTGAAAATATTATTGCAAAAGCGTTGCACGTGTGTTTAACTAGTTATCTATAAAATACTAGTTCTACTTTTCAAGCCATTTTTTTCATAAAAAATGTAGAATTAAAAGGATCATATATCGCTCGAATCCCACAATTTACGCCCAAATGGTCGTCTTCCACATCCATCCTTCCTCTCTCAAAGATTGTACATATCTTAGTCTCCTTAATTACTCTCCTATTTTGCATCCTAGTCTTCAACATCTCATGTAGTTACTTTTAACATTTTTTGCTATTTTCGTTTTGTAACCCAATTCGAAAACTCCCATTTTTTATTTCTTGGTTTTGAACAGCATCAAACTTTGAGGAAGAACGAGTCGCCACAGGTAAATGCAATTTTTATTTTTTTCACTTGTGTTTGTATAATATGTTAATGTCCAAAAGAACTGATATTGTGATTTCCATATATGTTTGTGCGCGAAGGACGTTTTCTTCTTTGCCTTCTCCTCTCCAAAGGCCAAAGGAGAGACTGCGACACTTTCCTTCAATAGTTCTTTTGGTTTCCCAAAGATAGCGGTAGCTGGGACAAAGCCGCTTTCTTTGCTCCCCAAATGAGAGAGAAAGTCAAATGAAAAAACACGATTGGTTACATTTTATCGAATGTCAAATCTGGACTTAACAAGCTACGTGAATCCTTGGATTCTTTCGCAGACTCAGTGCATGTAGTATATTCATTTAGTGCTATGAAATTTTTAATGATATGCATTTTTCGAAATTTGTACAATAGGTTGTTTGTATTTTTGAAATTTGCGCAACGATGAAATGAGGTTTTGCTCATACTATGACTTTATGAGTTAAATATCTTCAATGCCACTATACTTTGTCAAATGTTCTTGAAATATTACTATACTTTAAAGCGTTCTTGGAACGCCACTATACTTTAAAACGTTCAATCCACTGTACTTTAAAACGTTCCTGAAATATCATTGTACTTTCAAAAGTAATTTTCATATGTCACTCCGTTTTAAAGTACGATGGCACTCTAGGAATATTTAGAAAAATATAATGACATATGAAATTTATTTTTGAAAGTTCAATGGCATTCCAGGAACGTTTTAAAGTACAGTAGCATTCCAATAATTTTTGATAAAGTATAGTAGCACTGAACGTATTTAACTCTTCATGCTATACACCTATGTAGTTTCTATTTTTTCTTTTTGTTTTTGGAATAGTGGATTATTAACATTTTCCCATCCTTGCTCTAATTGATAAATCATGTATAGTTTGATGTTGACAAGTGCATTTTGTGCACTTATTCAAACATTTAAACTAAGTTTTTATTCTGTTATTTTATTGAATTTTTACTTAATTTAGTATATTATTATTTCTATTTCAGTTTTGGATCCATCTGTGAGCAATTGGAGAAGAACAGATGAAAAGAGCAATAAATTAGAAAATATTTTGAAAGTATGAGAATCAAATTATATTCAATTGAAGCTTGAAGGATCATTTTGGAAGTTATTAAAAGTGTTGAAGACTAAAGAAGACAAAATTTAAAGTTGGAGGACAAAGCGCACAAAATTGAGAAATTCAAGGTGGGCGATCGTCCAACTTATAGCTAGGCAAGCGCCAAAGACCTGTGGGTAATGCAAACACAGAGCTAAACTACATACCGGGTGATCGTGAGAATCGCCCAGCGAGCTAAATTTTGGCAACGGGAAATTTTGTTTCCTTTTTGTGTTTGACTCTTATTAGGAAACTTTTTTGGATGCGATTTTCATGATTTTTTGAGATCTTTTTTAGTACAATTATGGAACTATAAATATGAGTTATTAACTCATAATTGGAGAGCCGGATTAGAGCCGATTTAGAGACTGAATTTTGGGGAGAAAAACAAGAAGAGAAACAAGAAACGAAGATCAAGAATTACTCTTTCAAGAATTCAACGAAGATCAAGATCAAGATTTCTTCCTATCCGGGTGATGGCTTCCATATTTTATTTATTTATTTATTTTCTTATTATTAGTATGTTAGGCTAAAAATTTTAGTGTTAGGATCATGATAAAACTTGTATCGTGATCATTTAATTCTTTGAACCTAGTTTTTGATATTTAAGCATGATTTTAATTTTGAATAATTGATATTGATTTTTCTTCATCTACAATTATGTGCGCATAATTGTATGATTCTTGTGGTTTATTTTACCGTCGAGACATTGAAAATAGGTTATACATAGTATTAATTGTCGTAGAGTTCGATAGGGGATAGAGATATACCACTATGCTTTACGTGATCTTTAAGTATTCACAAATTCTAATGCATTCTTGTATGTTCGCATCCGTCATAAAGATATAGTCGGGTCATAGATAGGAATATGTTTAATTCTACATGAGATGGATTGTTAAGCAAATTAAGAATATTGATCTTCATAATTAAATCATGTTCTCAAATTCAATAGTTTGGATTAAAGGGAATTGGTATAAGTGGATTCGGGATCCTAGTACGCTTTTCTTTTCCTTTCTTTTTCAAAGTTGAAAGTATTCTTATCTAATTTAATCTTTTGTTTACTTGAATTATAATTAGTTAATTAATTTTAGTCTATACTTTAATTAGTTCTTAATCATACAAACATCTAAAGTTTATTCGATTCGATTGAGGCTAATTTAATTGAATTGAATTATCTAAATCTCTGTGTGTACGACACTTAGATTCATAATCTACTTTATTACTTGTGCGATCCATACACTTGTAGAATATTATTAAAGACATAAAATCGCAGACAAGTTTTTGGCGCCGTTGCCGGAGATTTAGTTTTAACTCTTTTTCAATTATTTTAACACTAATTCGAACTTTATTTATTTAATTTTTTTATTATTATTTTTCATTTATTTCTAGTGTTTGATTTATCGTTTCTTAGACCACAACACAAGATGGAAGACCAAGATATTAATGAAGACAATATGCTTGTTGGAGTCTTTATCGCAATGCACCAGGTTAATATAGCAAGATATGATGCAACTTCTGAGATTGATGAGGACAACATGCTTGTTGGAGATTTCTTCGCAATGCACAGGGCTAATACAGTGAGATAAAATGCAGCTTTTGAAATTGATGAGAAGTAGACACTATCACGGTGTTATCTGCAAAGATTGATTCATTGGTATACAAAGTGGAAAATATGTCATATTCAGCCAATATCGTGCAAATAAAGAAATCAACATGTGAAGAATGCGGAGCTAGTCATAGTACATCAGAATGTCCTATTCTATCACTACAGCCTGAGTCGGTCAATTATATTCAAGGTGGTTAGCGCCAACAAAATAACTCATACTCCAACATATATAATCCAGGTTGGCAAAACTATCCAAATTTCTCTTGGAGGGATAATCTAGAATAATACTAGACCATAGTTTCAGCAGCTAGAAAAGAGTATATCATTAGAAGACTTACTCGATAAATTCATCGAAAAAACTGATCAGTACATAGAAACTACTAATCAGTTCATGAAAAAGACGTAGACCTCTTTTCAAAATCAAGGCACTTCAATAAAGAATCTCGAGACACAGATTTGGCAGATGGTAGTTACTCTATCAGGTAGAGTGCCAGGTACGTTGCCAAGCAATACAGAGGTGAATCCTAAGGAAAATGTTATGACTATTACTACAAGAAGTAAGGTTCAATTACCAGAAATCCATGTAAAGAGGCTAGTTGCAAATAAAGAAAATGAACCATCCACTGATGATGAGCACGTGGAACAGATTGAGCAGACAACAGATATTAAAGAGAGTTCAAGTATACCACAGGTTAAGACAATCGTTCCTATCAAATCATATGAGTCTTCGATCCCATTTCCTTAGATATTACAAAAGCACAAGATAGACAAAAAATTCTGTAACTCTCATATTTCTTCTAAAATTGATTTTGTGATCAAGGTCGATGAAGAAGTTGAAGTTTACGTGGTTGTGTTCGAGCAATGTGCTACACTAAAATCTTATTTTTATGAGAAACACAAATTCAAATTTTTGAGGATAACCGAAAAATGGTGCAAAGTCAATAGATGCAAGCAAAGTAGGTCATTCAAAGCACTATTTAGAGTGTCGTAAAGTAACTATACAATAAGTCGAGCTAATGACTATAAATAAGTACTTAATGAGAGGCAACCCATATTCTAACCCTTTTATTTACTTGTTTTATATGTAGTAATTTTAATTTGATTAAATAATGCATTAGTTCTTATTTTATTTATTATTTATTACTTTTGTAAAGCCTCACCATGTCAACCGTGATGATGCTCCACTTTGCAAGGCACATGAGTTCTAGCAATACATCTGAGTCCACTTCAAACAGCCAGATTGATCTTCTCTACATCTATCTCCGGGGAGTAACTGATCTCTTCCCTCTTTTATTTGCTTTATTTTACTATTACATTTTTGACAATGTAATGTTTTAGTTTGAGGGTGGTTTAAGTATGAGAATACTTAATTGATGAATTTTGAATTTGCTTTTTATTCGATTCTGTATAACTGCAAATTTCATTTTTCACAAAAAATAAAAAATAAAAAAAAAGTTCGGGACAACTGCAAATTTTGTTTTAAATAATTAAAAAATTATTATTATTTGTCTAGTTATTGTTAAACATCTTACCACCAATGATGGTAGTGTTTGTTTAAAATTAAGTATATTTTTAGTTAGAATATTGGACAACACTTAAAATATGTTCTTACTTGAATACTTATCTATGTTAGACCGATTAATGGAGCACATAACCACTATTGACTTATCTCTTATATGAGAACATGACTTGAGTGTATGGATTGATATTGTTGACTTCGGATTGTTGTGAAAAATCTCATTCCCATATCCTTAAACTAGTAACCAAACAACAGTTTGGAGGTGTTAAAGTTAGTGTATGTGTTTGTAGAATTTTGACGATTTGGGTTTTCTGGGTCTCATCTTTGGTTGAATAGGTTGTTGTCAAGGAATCTAAATCGAGCACTACTCACTGCTGATAAAAAAATAAAATAAAATATTTGACTCGAGCAATTAAGCCTGTTAGGGTATTTTAAAACCTGGTGCCCTATGGTCATATGACTTAGGAGTCATCGGCTCAAAGCTCGATACATGAGTAAAAAAATTACATCTTCACTTCTCTTATAGCATGTGGGACTCGAGCAATTAAGTCTGTTAGGGTATTTAAAAATCTGGTGCCCTATGGTCATCTGACTTGAGAGTCATCGGTCCAAAACTCGCTACATGGGTCACATAGAAAGCTTATGAGAGAGAAGTATTGCACATGATGTAAGACTGTTTATTTTAATTAAATAAAATAAAAAGAGTTATAAGTGCTCGGTAAGAATTACTAGGTTAAAACTTTAGAGACTGAAGATTAGACTTTAAAAATTACTTACCATCCTAGTTCTCAAAATACAATTTATATTTTTTTACCACTTTATTTGAAAAGGCATTGTGTTGATCAGTATGAACCAAATTTGTTAAAACACATCGGGATTGGAGAGAAAAGCATTATAAGTGTGATAAATTTACGAGAGGTGTAAGGAATAAATGACTATAAAGGGTTCGAGATTGTAAAAATATCAACAACACAATATTGGTCGTAGTCTAATACAGGTGTAAGTTCAATTTTTGGCTAATCACACACTCACTAAAGGTCGAGCATTGGATAAGTAATAAAAATTTGTGTTGTTGTTCTATCTCTTTCTAAAAGTGTTGCTTTATTTTCGAACTTGAGGCATATGGTAAGAAATTTTACATAAACTCAATTCCTGTTAATTCTTTTAGCTTACTTCAATATTTCTAGTTTATTTTTATTTTTGTTCGAGAATGAACAAAGGTTTAATTTGGGGGTGTTTGATAAGTGTATTTTGTGTACTTATTTAGACCTTTAAATTAAGTTTTTGTCCTGTTATTTTATTGAATTTTTACTTAATTTAGTGTATTATTGTTTCTATTTCAATTTTGGATCCGTCTGTGAGCAATTGGAGAAGAACGGATGAAAAGAGCAATAAATTATAAGATATTTTGAAAGTATGAGTATCAAATTATATTCAATTGAAGCTTGAAGGATCATTTTGGAAGTTATTAAAAGTGTTGAGGACTAAAGAAGATAAAATTCAAAGTTGGAGGACAAAGCGCGCAGAATTGAGAAATTCAAGGTGGGCGATCGCTTAACTTATAGCTGGGCGAGCACCCAGCACTATGGTACGCAAATAACCGATCGCCCGGGAATGGCCAGGCGAATTTTGGCCATGGGAAATTTTGTTTACTTTTTGTGTTCGACTCAATTAGAAAACCTTTTGGACGTGATTTTTATGATTTTTGAGATATTTTTGGGTACAATTATGGAACTATAAATATGAGTTATTAACTCATAATTGGGGAGCCGGATTAGAGACCGATTTTGGAAAGAAAACAAGAAGAGAAACAAGAAACGAAGATCAAGAATTACTCTTTCAAGAATTCAACGAAGATCAAGATCAAGATTTATTCTCTTTCAAGTTTTCTTCCTATCCGGGTGATGGCTTCCATATTTTATTTATTTCTTTATTTTCTTATTATTAGTATGTTAGACTGAACTATTTAGTGCTAGGATCATGATGAAACTTGTATCATGATCATTTAATTCTTTGAACCTAGTTTTTGATATTTAAGCATGGTTTTAAATTTGAATAATTGATATTGATTTTTCTTCATCTACAATTATATGCGCAATAGTTGTATGATTCTTGTAACTTATTTTACCATCGAGAAATTGAAAATAGGTTACACATAGTATCAATTGTCGTAGAGTCCGATAGGAGATATAGATATACCGTTATGTTTTACGTGATCTTTAAATACACAAATTCTAATGCATTCTTCTATATTCGCATCCGTCATAGAGATATAGTCGAGTCAAATATAGGAATATGTTTAATTCTACTCAAGATAAATTGTTAAGCAAATAAGGAATATTGATCATCATAATTAAATCATGTTATCAAATTCAATAGTTTGGATTAAAGGGAATTGGTATAAGTGGATTCGGGATCCTATTACGCTTTTCTTTTCCTTTCTTTTTCAAAGTTAAAAGTATTCTTATCTAATTTAATCTTTTGTTTACTTGAATTATAATTAGTTAATTAATTTTAGTTTATACTTTAATTAGTTCTTAATCATACAAACATCTAAAATTTATTCGATTCGGTTAATGTTAATTGAATTGAATTGAATTATCTAAATCTATGTGAGTACGATACTTGGACTCATAATCTATTTTATTACTTGTGCGATCGGTACACTTGCGGAATATTATTAAAGACATAAAATCGCTAATAGTTATCATGCGTGACATTATGTAGTTGCTTAGTCCTGCACGTGATCTTTAACGAAACGATGCTAAATTTGATTTTTTTTTTACATAATCTGTGACATATTAATTTTATTTTCGATATGAGCACGCATTGGAATGGTAGAAATATTTGAACAATAACTTCTACTCATCGTTGGGATTATTGATGAAAAAAAGTTTAGGTGTTGTATAATATGCATCATGCGGTGTGAATGGATTCTCATGCACATGATATATAACAATTAATATTAAATTTGATTTTTTTACATGTCATGTGATTGCTTGAAATTTACAAGTGCACAATATCATAAACAAATAATAAAAAGTGAGTAGAGTATAGTTTTCACAAGAATGTGTATTTAGCTATGAATCTATTAAATACCATTTTTTGAGTGAATTTTAGTTTTAACTAAAAACTACTTAAAATTAAGCTAAAAACACTTTGAATATGAAAAGGAACTAAGGCTTTGATTTCATTTACACTTATTCATTTTAATTTTTAATTTAAATTACTACGTAATTGATAATATTTGTTTACGTTGACGATCCGTCTCCCTAAATTATTTGACAATCTCTTTTTGAATAGATTCGAACATATTTTTATTTGTGAGAATATGGGTCACTAAATCCACTTGGCACAATTTTATTGGATAAAATGGTTTGTCATGGATTGTGTTTGTTTGGATCAAATGTGGATCATTTGATATATTGGATGGATGAGATCTTACAAGAATTTGAAATAAAGTTATGTTTGTCTTGTTCTTTTAGGTTAGAGGAGTTACGAGAGAAAACTACTATCTCTTTTCTTTTCAAAGTGAGGTTGGACTAAGTGATTGAAATTCTTGGTCACCTCCAATTAGTTTGTTGGTGAAATCTGATTGTCGTTTTCTTAGATTGCATAGCGGTGTTCCTTGTGGCACAAATCTGAACCCACAACTTCAAGCAACACAAAGGAGCAACAATATTGTTTTCTTCTTCATGTTATATTTTTCACATTTAAAGAGAATGAATTGTAATAGTTTTCTTTGTATTTTAACGTTGTAAGATTATTAAACTTAACAAATGGTATCAAAGCAAGGTTGTTGATCTAGAGGTGTGAAAAAAATATGAAAAAGTTAGTGGGTTGAAACTTGGAACTGGATCTAGGAAGATATAAAACACCCGAAACTTTAAACAAAGATTCCGGCCAAACCACAAATCATCCACGAGATTGGGAACCATATTTGTGTTCATGGTGAAAAAGCGAATGGGACTATTAAATTTAACATTGTAAAAGAATGAGTTGTAATAGTTTTTTTTTTTAATTTTAATATTGTAAGATTATTAAACTCAACAAATGTTATCAGAGCTTAGATTTTTATGGTGTGAAAAAATCTAAAAAGTTAGTGGGTCAAAACTTGATACAACACACCCAAAACTTCAAACAAATTAAAGATTTTGGCCAAACAACACATCATCACGGGAAATTGTGAGCAATATTTGGGTTCATGGTGAAGAGGCGAACAGGACCCATCGATGCGTGTGGTGCGTGGGAACTCCAGCGAAGGCACGTGGGGCGCGTGAAAAAGGGTCTCAGATATTCTTCTTCCGGCGCGTGCAACGTCTTTTCTGTTCATGGTTTGCGGCAGATGCTCCCCATGGTTGTGGTTGACAACCTGGTGGTCTGGTGGTTGAGCGTGAATTTCAACCACGGTGTGAGGTGGGTAAGCGCACGTCTAGTGGTTTGCATTGCGGTTTTTTGTAGCAGATTACTTATTAACTTATTTCTGGCCTTTTGGTGGTTGAGCGTGAATTTGAGTGGACGGTGTGTGCAATAGATTCAGGAGGTGGGTGAGCGCACGTCTAGTGGTTTCTGTCGCACGTTTTTTGTAGCAAATTACTTATTGACTTATTTCTGATCTTCTTGTGGTATTAATTTGTTGGTGGAGCAACGATGCAGCTATATTGGTTATTCTAAGACAAGTAGCAATGGCACTACGAGAAATATTACATTCAACAACCATATAAATGGTCGTAGAATATACATTTTTGGTTGTTAATTACATTCAACGACCAAAATCAGTTGGTCATTCGTTGGTTGGCAAAGAGGTGTTAGCGAATGTATTCAACGACTAAAAAATATTTGATCGTTAAATGTATTATTTCAACAAATAAATAACTGGTCGTAAAAGGTTTGTATTGACATTCAATTCTTTTTTCAACAACCACTTGTTTAGTTGTTGTGTCAACTATTTTTGTTGTTAAAATAAAATGAAAGCAACGAAATTTTAGTTGTCTTTTAGTTCAACAACCAAATAAATAGTTGTTAATATTTAATATTGACAACCGATTTTTATTTCGATAACTGCTTGATTTATCGTTGTATTAATTATTTTTGTCGTTAAAATACAATGAAAACAACTAAATTTTAGTTGTATTTCATTTCAACAACGAAATAAATGGTCGTTAATATTTAATATTGACAACCGATTTTTATTTCAACAACTCTTTGGTTTATCGTTGTATTAATTAATTTTGTTGATAAAATATCATTGAAGCAACTAAAATTTAGTTGCCTTTCTTTTTAACAACAAAAGAAGTGGTTGTAAAAAAATTCTATTAACAACCCAAATATTAAAATAACGAGAAATATGGTTGTCAACAATAATATTCATTGCTTCACACCTTTCACACATTTACGTCATACTACAAGCAAGTATTACTCACAACCATAAATAATTATAAGAAGTAAAGGAAAGCGATTGTAAATAACATTAATTAACAAGAACTATAATATTCGTGACTTCAGTCAATTAAAATATCTCAACATCAACTACAACTATATGTCAATATCAAATGTCATGACTTAAACAAAAGATTACACCCAATTCAGTCGCTGGTGTTCTCAACATAAAAACAAGCAAATGTAGAGTTAGAGACTATTGCCTCGATCGAAGAAAAATATATTACTATTACCACCGTCACCAAAAATAAAGTCAAGAATATATTAATTATCACTATTTGAACCATTAGATGGCGCGATCAAGGTTGAATAGGTTTGAAGAAACTCTTCAAGAATGCGACTTAAGAATATATGCAAAGATATCAACTAAGAACGAAGATCTTGAACCTCATTCTCTGTAAAGCAACATTCTCTACACAAATACCACAATTTTTCAACCTTATCTTATTTGAGTTTTTCTATTGATCAACGTAGCTACATCTCTTGCCCAAAACTTGCTCTCATAATTCAATCTTTCAAAGGCATAAGTTATTCATTTGAGTCTAGTTGAGAATTATGTTCTTGTAAAAGGTCGAGCATTTGATTCTATGGATCCATGTAAACTATAAATAAAATATTAGGATTTTGAAATATATATTATACCATTGCAACAAATAAAACTAATTACATAATGGAACTATGCTTCTTTAGTTTTTTTTTTTTTTTTTTTTTTTTTATTCAAGCACCAAAGATGAGTCCAAAGTATGGTTTTTAGGCCTCTACCAGACAGTGGTGGTGGGGTTTGGATGCTCCTACCATTGTAGTTATATAAAATGGTAGTACACGGGAGGGGGATATGAACACGACCTCCAAGCATAGAACGAATGAAAAAAAATTCCTCAAACTACAAAGAAATAAAGAGATACTACTTAGGTGCATAATTACGAAAAGCAAAAGCAAAAGCAAATGAAAACCAAACTAACAAAAAACTAAAGACCTCTAAGCGATGGAAGGCCATATCATCGATGCTGAAGTAGTCCACGCGAACGACGTAGCAAGTCCGAAGATCCATACTCGATAATGTCATTGGTCCCCCCCTCGAAGCTAAAGAGTCACGACCTGTTTCCCTCTCGAAAATATGAGAAATTGTGTCTCGATCGAATGAAAGAAGATGTCGGATGCGTCCCGAGTATTGATTTGAATCACCCACGGCCCCCACCACGTGAAATGCAATGAGCAATGAGTGTAGAGTCGGTCTCAATCCATAAGTCCACAAGACCCATCCGTCGGCAAGCTCAATGCCCTGTAAAATGGCTCTCAACTCGCCTCCAAAATAAGTATGTCTCCGTAGCCGAGAGAAGGCCACGATACAACGCCCAGTGTGATCTCGATAACACCCCGCCACTCGCAAATCCATCCCCGACGCATCCATCAAGATTGATCTTGGTAGATCCAACCAATGGGGCACGCATAATAAACCAAAGTAGGAAATTTGGGGTAGGAGAAGTAAGTAAAACCAAAATGTGGGGCAAGATCAAGGTCCCCACGCCAATGCACAAATCGAAAGAGTCTTCCCATATGTAGTAAAGAAATAGTGTGATAGACCCGCCAGATGATACGATTGGGCTCCATGCCAATCCTACGATGCTTCGCATCATTCCTAGCTGTCCAAATGTACCAAAAGACCAGCAAAGGGATGATAGTGCGAATATGGCCACTCCTGACAAACTGGCCTGAGAATCTCCAAGTCTGAAATCTATGTTGTAGCATCTCTCCAACCCTGAGGGGAATGCCAAAAATAGCTGAGAAGTGCTGCCATACCTAGTGAGCCACAGGGCTATCAATAAAGACATGCTGGATGGTCTCAATCTCTGAACAGCACTGACACCTTGATGCCATGTGGGCCCGAATCCTCCTCTGAATAATCACATCCACTGGCACCAAACCCTGCCACAATCTCCAACAAAAAAAAGAGATAGTCTGCGGGATGATCGGGCTCCAAATCATGCGACAAAAGGCCTGAAGAGTACTCCCAGTGCGAACAAGTCGCCATGCCGACTTGGTAGAAAACCTACCATCCCGGGGTGTCTTTCCACATAGGTCTATCAAGAACATCGGGACAAAGCGGTAGACTTCCAACTGGATTGCTATATCATGTGGAAGGACCAACAAGAGTCTATCGATATCCCATCCAAGATCATCAAAAACTCAACTACGGATGGAGGTATGCTCCCTATGAGGAAACATTTGAGTTAAAGTCATGTCACCCATCCAAGAGTCGTGCCAAAAGAATATACTCCCCGACCCATTTGCCACGCGATGTGGGGCTCCATTGTGAGTCCCACCCCTTTAGCCTCCTCCAAACCATGCAAGCGAGAATGTGGTATGGGTGCGAGAAGGGGTGGGTGCCCTGCAATACTTGCCCAAGAAAAATCGAGCCCAAAGCGTGTTGTGATCTCGAATAACCACGAGCTTCAAAGAGAAAGCATGGACCACGTCCTCTAATCTTTCAAGCCCAAACCACCCTCATTAGTAGGAAGGCAAATATCCTTCCATCTCTTCCAATGCATACGGTGAGCCCGATCTTTAGAATCCCACAAGAATCTAGCAAATGTACTCTCTAACTTCTTCAACACCGCCTTGGGAGGCTGCATGTCAAGAAGATAGAGAGGTAAGGAAGAAAGGACAGACCTCAAGAAAGTAATCCCGCCACTGAGGAGATAGCAGACTAAAAAGCCCATCCGAGATCTTGCTCTTGACCTTCCAAATAGACCATCATATAAGAAGGTCTTTCGGGCCCCTTAAACAAGGTATGCCCAAGTATGTGATAGTCACTCATCGACATCGAAAGCGATAATGTGCTCAAGTATCTCGAATCCTAGAAGGAGGTGCCCTCTTAGGCACAATAAGACCACTCTTGTCTCTATTCACCAACCTGGCCGAGACCTCTCATAGTGCTCCAAACAATGCAAGTACTCTCTTTCTCGTTGTCTTTGGCCATTGGCAAATATGATCATATCATCAGCAAAACAAAGATGTGAGACAAGAGTGTCACTTCTATGAATATATGCCATCGATGGATACTGCTGGAAAACTTGAGTGAGACCCCGAGAGAAGTAATCTGCTGCAATGATAAACAACGAAGGAGATATGGGATCCCCCTGTCTGAGCCCACGAGAGGAAGGAAAGAAACCACAAGGCCTGCCATTCACCAAGACAGAAAAATGGCACTCAGAAATACAACGCCTGATCCTATCCCTCCACATCCAATCGAATCCAAATCTCTCCATCACAGTCATCAAGAAGTCCCAGTCTAACCTGTCATATGCCTTAGCCATATCTATGCTTCTTTAGTTGTCCATCCACGTTTGCTACACTTCATGTCATAGAAAAATTTAATCTGGCGAGTAGCTCTTTTGTAAGCGGATCCTTCTTTCAAAAAATAGAATTAATGTATGAAGTTCATGAAATATAATATGTATCATCATTTATGACTTACCATTTCATGTGCATGTGCAGCAAAAGATTTCGATTCTTGGAGAGTTAAAAACTTTTTTTTTTGCACGGTTTGCTTTGCTCACTCTTATTAGAAACGGGGTGGATTCGACGCGGGTTGGCCAATCTGTGTGCCGCCCCTACCAGTAATTTTTCTCCTATTTCCTCCATGCCCCAGTTAAGTTCGGAGTAGGGTGGGTTCGGTACCCACCTTGCTTATTTTACCTTTTTATTTAAATGGGACGGGATGGATCACCCAAAACCCACCCCCCGGTCACAAGACAGA
The DNA here is from genome assembly GCA_023638005.1 of Forsythia suspensa. Classification (NCBI taxonomy): domain Eukaryota; kingdom Viridiplantae; phylum Streptophyta; class Magnoliopsida; order Lamiales; family Oleaceae; genus Forsythia; species Forsythia suspensa. The sequence goes on from CM042667.1 coordinate 38,915,903, forward strand.
GCATAAAAACTCATCCTGTCTTGTCCCGTCCCGTCCCACCATCCCAACAAGGCGAGGAACTTTTCCCCGTTCGGGGCAAAGGAGGTTTATTTTATTTTTATTTTTTATTTTTGCTATAGTGATGTGCAAGGTTTTATCAACATGCATGCATACGGCAAAAAAAAAAAAATCAATGATGTTTAGGAATATGCTAACATTGTTTTGAAATAATTTATTATTTTAACAAAACACATAGTTATAGAAGGACATAGCGGTTTGAAGTTTTCTAATACTTTTAACAATGAATATTATGCTTCTGAGTTAGTTACTTTTATTTTTAAGTTTTAAACAATTAAAACATTTTTTTTTTTTGCTCGTTCTCAACAACCAATAGTATAGTCATTGAATGTTGAAAACTATTTTGGCATGAAATTAGAGTTGGAAACCAGGTTGTTTTCAACCTTCAACGACTAATTATTTGGTCATTGAAAGTCACCTTAGACGACTAAGTAGTAGTAGTCGTGGAATGTCAAATTTTATACTACTTCCAACAATGAGATACAATTAGTTGTTGTTTTACTATATTAACAACCATAAACTATGGTCGTTGAATATTTACTATATTATTTGTGTTTTAAACAACCGATTACTTTGTCGTTGAATATCAGCATATATTTTGGCGGGATTTCTCGATTTGGCGTCCTCCCACAACGTCTAATCTTAATTTGGTCGGAGGAAATATAGGTTTAACAACTAATTCATTGATCGTTAAAACATATTTCTAACAAACTCAAAATTCGATTGTATACTATATATTTTCAACGACCAAATATATCATTTAGTTATTGAAAATAGTTTTTAATGACCAAGTTCATTGGTCGTGAAACGTATTTTTAAACGACCATCTAATATGATTGGCAAATATTCTTTTTAACGACCAAAAATATTGGTTGTAACTTTTTATTACTTTTAACGACTAAAATAAGATGGTCATTAAATTAGTTTAACTACAACCAATTATTTGGTCGTCCAATATATTATTTTAGTCGTTGATTGTTTTGGCGGGTTTCAAGATTTTGGCGCTACACATACAACGACCATATTTAAATTGGTCGTCGAACATCAAAAATTTACAACTAATGGCATGGTTGTTAAAGCTTATCTCCAACTAGCTCAACATACAATTGTTTGTAACACAATATTTAGGACAAAACATTTATTCCGGTCGTTGATAAATATTTGTAACAACCATATTTATTTGGTCGTTAAAAAATTAGTTGTTAATTCTCATTTTTCTTGTAGTGTGGCCTTGAAGCCCGTAAAATTTTTGCATCTCTCCTATAAATACGGACATTAGATTTGTCCGCTCGATATGCATTTTGTTGAACCCTTTTACTTAAATTGACATTGTGTTAATATTATTTGAGGTTAAAAAAAAAAAACTAGGTGGCTAGTACGTACAACTCCTTAGTATAATTTGTGACTTAATTAGATATTTCTTGTTATATTTGAATTGCCTTGCATATGATCATTATCGTGTAACTTGTCACTTGTACTTTGATATTTATATTATCTGCAATGTGTAAACTGTTATTTAATTGGTAATATTATCTTGTGTGTTGAAAAACTGTGATTGCATGTCATCTTGAATAGTAATTGGCAAAATATTGGTTTTGTGTTTGCATTTGTGTGAGTAAAGTTTTCTATAAACTTTTTCAAGAATCATTTTCCTTCATTGGATGAGTTCGAGAGTTGAATATCACAATTCAATAGAAAAGATAACTATTCAATTTTAAGCACACAAAAAAAATATTTATTTTGTATAAGAGTATATTTGACATTGTACATTTAAAATAGTCATAATTACAAATGGGTAATTATATTACTACAAAGATTTTTGTTTGGTCCACCACCTTATAAACACATACTAATTAAAACACGTTTTTAATAACTTAATTATTTAAAAAAATGAGAAGAAAAAGTACAGCATCCCCAACCCCTCCCAACCCCTATTATTTAGACTGGCACCAACCTGAAGTTCTCATTAAAGAGAACCATAAAATTGTCATCTCCAAGTCAACCACGATCCCATATAACAGAAAAATCAAAATCCAATTTGTCTACATTTTTAATAAGGAAGGGGCTAGCTATCGCATATTGAAATAACTAATAAAAATTGAGTGAGTGAGTCATAGTAGTAAAGAGTGCCTGATAATATATATATATATATATATATAACCTTTCAAATGAGAAAGAAAAAGGGACAAAAAAAGAAGAAGAGATAAGAGTATATTGAGATTTTAATTAATGAAACGAAGTTTGTCTACATTTTTAGAATGGATATTATGGATAAGGGTATATTGAGATTTTAATTAATTTATTAAAAATAATAATAAAAAGATAATGAAATCACTTTCATACATAGTAATAATTTATTTGTCAACTTAATTAATTTTTAAAAAGCAAGTCCTTAATTACTTTATTTCCTCTCCCCATCTTGGTTTTTTCCGGGCCACAACCTCTCGTTGAAAATTCATACATAGTTTAATATGCACAAAATTCATTTAAGGAAGGCACATTCTGTTGCTATTTCTCTATAAATTGGTGCAGAAGAGTTGAACCATAATCATCGGAGAAGCTAAAAATAATTCTAAATTAAGCAAGAATGATTAATTATTTTAGTAGAGTTCTTCCCTTTCTTCTTATTTTCCATATAATCTTAGCTTCTTGTGCTGATCAACGACTGCATGTAATTAATTATTATTTCCTTTAATGTTCCGCTCCTCTATTTTTACATCTCGGCCCGAGAAATGCATTGTTGGAATTGGATTGGAATGACAAGTAGCTCTAGATTTAAGGGTTCTTTTTTATCGTTGAACACGAGGGAAAGATCACTTATACCGATTTGAATATCTTACAGGTTTACATAGTGTACCTTGGAGAGCATAGCGGGACGAAAACTTTTCAAGAAATCGAAGACTTCCATCGTTCTTATTTGCACTCTGTGAAGGGTAATTCCAAAGAGGAAGCTAAAGACTGTTTAATTTACAGCTACAAAAACGTCATCAATGGCTTCTCAGCATTGCTTAGTCCAGAAGAAGCTGCAAAGATATCAGGTGCCTTTAAAATATTCATCCTATATTACTATTAGTGCACACATTAGAGTGATTAATGTGCATGCATGTCCTCTTTGATGCACGGAAACCTCAAAAAGGCTACTACTACTTATTAGTGTAGTGTAATTTTTGGGGCGGGTGTATTTTTCAACCCATTAAATCATGGGTTTTTTTGTTATTTTTCAAAATTTCTTCTAAATATATTCTAAATCTGAAATACGATACTTCCTTCTTCACATCGTTCAAGATTACAAAAAAAAAAAATCCTCTTCAAATAGATCATTGTCCTCGTATTGTTTACACATATACTTACTTTATATATATATATATATATATATATATATATATATATATATATATATATATATATATATATATATATATATATATATATATATAATTTTATTTTTAAAAAACTTTCAAAATCGCTGCCAAGCATGTATTGAAAAGTTTTAAAATCGTTATTAAAACTACCCAAAATCGGTACTCTAGAATACCCCATAACGGGTACCTTAAAACTCCCAATCGGATCCTCTGTAAGCATTTTTGAAACTTAATTAACATATCTTTACACCAATTGAAAAAAAATAAAGAAGTAATTAGTTTTTTAATTCCTGTGATATTATCCATATAATATTTTAGTTTGAGTGATTTTGTTAATTTTAATATTTATTAATGTTAAATAATTTTTCTAAAACTAATATTATATGAGTATTTTGTATTATTATAACTATAAAACTTTATTTTCATAAAACATTACGACAAAATTAAGAGTCCTTTTCTTTTTCTTTTTTTTTTTTTTCAAAAATAGTATTTTCAAATAGGGTAAATTAAACTAGTGTCCCAAACATTTGACTTCATTTGCACTTGTATCCTCAAGATTTAATTCTTAGCATCCATTATCCCAACTTTTTATATGATTAGCAATCAATGCCACGATGTCTTTATATAATTAACCAATGTCCTTACGTGAGGGTATTGGTACGCTAATTATATAAAAGGTTGGGGTGATAGATGCCAAAATTTAATAATCGATGATACAAATGCAAATGAAGTCAAATGTTGGAGACACTAGCTGCAATTTACCCTTTCAAATATCGAGCCATGTCGTATCACATTTGCGCTTCACATTTCGTGCTTAATTCGCATAAACTAATGAACTTTTTTTCCCTTGAATCAGAGATGGATGGAGTCATATCAGTGTTTCATAGTCACCCAACTACATCGAGGCTTCACACGACAAGATCATGGAATTTTATTAACTTACTCGAAGGAATTGGAGACCCAAACCCTCCAAATGCACAAGATTTATTTCGTAAAGAAAATTACGGGAAGGATGTTATAGTCGGGGTTTTGGATACGGTAATGTCAAAACATTTTTTTTTTTTTTTATATATATGTGAGAAAATAAGTAATTTAAAAATTATAAGTTTCACTTATTTTAAGAATAACCAAACATGCGTAGATAAATTCTCTTCTAATTGAAGCATTCTTCTTTGGAATATGTCAATTACTTAATCAGTACAAAAAATATTCACCAAGAACAACAATATTAATAAATCAAGCTTTGTTAATTTCCTATAATTAAATTTAGAGTCAAGTAAGTTATTTCTTTTGATTCTTTATAGATGTACTAAAATATGCAAAATAACTAAAATCTTAATAACTTCAATAGATGATGTAGCGACACACATAGACACGTAACATGCCTCATTCACCTAAACCGTTCTCTAAATTTATTATCAATCGATGTCATCTCTTGTTCTTTGCGTATAATCATATTCAATATTCACCAATGAAAGTAAGAGAATTCTCAATCTATATTTAATTATATGCAATACAAGAAACGTTGCCTATAGCGACAACTTTTGTCGTCGCTATAGGTCGAAAAGTCGCTGCTATAATGTTACAGCGACGACAAAGTCGTCGCTAAATGTCGTCTCTATAAATTAGTAGGTATAGTTTTATTGCGACGACATTTTGTCGTTGCTATAATCTATAATCGCAGCTTTTGTAGCGACGACTTTGTCGTCGCTATAAGAGTCAAATTTTTAATAATTAAAAAAAATTAATTTTATATAGTTGGTGGACCCTTGACCCGAATTACCAATTATGGACTTGAAACCCGACCCATCGAAGGCCCAACCCGACTTGTCTAGCATTTTTATTCTAGATTGATTGTATTGTGATTCGAACCCTTAACCTAAGGGTTGTGAAAATACAACCAAACCATTAGAGACAAGTGAATCCTTGTGATTATATTTGTTTTTACAATATATATTAGTTTAATAAGAAACATTTTCTATAATTTCTTATAAAGTAAAAAATTAAATATTAGTGAAAAATTAAATTCACCCAAAAAAAAAACCTCACCTATAGAGACGACAATGTCGTCACTATAGGTTAATTTTGTCGTCGCTATAGGTAAATAAAAAAGCGTCAAAGCTTCCCGCCATTTTCTAAAGCAAAAGCGACGACAAAATCTATTTATAGAGACGACAAATGTCGCCGCTATATACACTATTCAATGGCAAGCGATATAATAGTCGCCGCTATTTATCGTCGCTGGTTGCCACTATTTCTTGTAGTGATGTCATACCTATTCAAACTTATCAACCCTTAGAGCTTGTTTGAGAGAGCTTTTTAGCAAATTTTATTAAAAAGTTGATAAAATGTGTGGTTGAAAAATTAATAAAAGATGAGTATACCATGAAATATGTGATTAAAATTAATAGCAGATTTTAATCTCGACCAAACAGTACTTATTTTAATCAATAAACTAAACTTAATTCCTCTTAAATTATTTCTATGTTCTTGCATATTGTTTATTTATATCTTTGATTAGGTGTATGGCCAGAGTCTGAAAGTTTCAACGACAATGGAATGGATCGTGTGCCTCGGTCATGGAAAGGGATTTGCCAAAACGGCTTTGCTTTTAATTCATCTCATTGTAATAGGTGAATATTATTATTTTTATTTTTAGTTTTTAAAAATCTTTTTCAATATCAAGTTGGTTGAGATAAAAGCAATAACTTGACACATACATTTGATTATTTGGTTTCTCGACCATCTAGATTATTTGAGAAAGGGCAAAAAGTTATGATATGTTTGATAAGGTAGACTCGATATATTGAAAAATAAAAATAAGTTAAAATATCATATATTTGTACCGTTCAATCATGTTTGATAGTAACATATAGGGGTCGTTTCACGTTTGAGAAAACTTTTTGGCAGATTTTGATTAAAAAATTGATGAAATTAATTTGTAGTTGAAAAGTTGATAAAGGTCGTGGATCCCATGAAATGTGTGTTAAAATTAATTGTTAATTTTGACTTCAACTTTTTAAGCTATAAAGCAAACAATGCTTAATATTTTTGTTTTTGTATTATACAGAAAATTAATCGGAGCTCGCTACTACTTGAAAAGTTACGAGGCTTATTACGGTGCACTCAACACTCGTCTGGGCTTTTGATCACCTAGGGATATAAATGGTCATGGAACTCACACGTCATCAACCATTGGACGCTGAAGAGTTCCTAATGCTTCCTCTATTGGCGGCCTTGGCAGCGGCACCGCCACTGGTGGCGCCCCCCTAGTGCGACTAGCCATCTATAAAGTATGTTGGGCGATTCCGCCGCATGACGGAGACAACACGTGCCTCAGACGATGATATGCTTGCTGCCTTCAATGATGCCATCGCAGATGGTGTTCATGTAATCAGTGTTTCCATCGGTGGGAATACTAGCAGGCCGTACGAAAACGATGGGATTGCCATCGGGGCATTACATGCAATGAAACAAAATATTGTAGTAGCATGTAGTGCAGGAAATTCGGGTCCTACCACATATATCAGTATCTAATGTAGCCCCTTGGATCATTACGGTCGGTGCAAGTAGCATTGATCGTACCTTTTCATCTCCAATTGTGCTTGGAAATGACATGATAATCGAGGTAATTAAGGAACAAAATATTAAAATCGCCAGTACATGATTTGACACTACCTAACGAAAGTGATTAATTTAAACCGTGTGGAGAATCAAGAACTCCTTTTGGGAATAGGACGTATCCACTTGTTTATGCTTCGATGTAGAAAATCCAGGGACAACCACCATCTCACAACAGGGTTCAAAGTTTATGTTTTCTACTACTTATTTTTGGGATACAATTTCGATTATTTTTAAAAGTTTCTTATTTGTTTCTACTTCAATGTCTTTCAGATTATGCCTACGTGGTACTCTTTCGCCAAAGACTTGTAAGGGGGAAAGCTGTTTTCTGCTGGATAGGAGATACTTTTGAGACATTAGAAGTGCAAAGGGCTGGTGGTGTAGCAACTATGCTTGGAAATACCTACGAGGGACGAGGAGTATTAGGCAAGCCTTATTTGATTCCGGCCACAGTTGTTTATTTTAATAAAATCGACATCTATAATTACATCGAGACTAATCAGAATCCAAATGTCACGTTGATTCAACCAATGACCCTGTTAGGCACTAAACCAAATCCATTCATGGCTCCATTTACCTCGAGGGGTCCTAGTGCTATCGAACCTAACATTCTTAAGGTACTATTAATTTGGTAATGTCTATTTACTTAATTTGATACATCCTGATTTTCCACTATATAGCTTGGTTAGTTTCTTTATTTGTCCTGTGCAGCACCGATATTACTGCTCCAGGACTAAATATATTGGCGACATGGAGTGAAGTGTCTTCTCCCTAAACGTGCCTGCCGATAAGCGAGTCGTCAAATACAATATTGAATCCGGGACATCAATGGCTTGCCCTCATGTCGCAGCCGTAGCTACACTTCTTAAGGCTATACATCCGATTGGAGTAGTCTTTGCTATAAGATCAGCTATCATGACCACCGGTATAAATCACTAGGAAACACCAGTACCACCAATCATTTATGAAATGTTTCTCGGCCTAATACTTTGTTTTTCGTGTTTTGCACCAAAAATAACCAACAATGTGGGCACACAAATAACAAACTCACGAGGAAATATTGCAACTCCATTCGACTATGGAGCAGGCCACATCCACCATCAAAAGCTGCCGATCCCGGACTTGTTTATAATGCTTCTTACAACGACTATCTTCTATTTTCTGCAGCAGAAGACTGGCAATTCATGGATCCATCTTTTAAATGCCCTCAACAGTTACCCCCTCCGAGTGATCTTAACTATCCATCACTTTCAATTGCACGCCTCAAGGATCCGGGACCGTCAAGAGAACCGTTACAAATGTTGGCACGAAAAGCTCTTCAGATTCGGTGAAGAATAAATCCCCTCAAAGTTACTTGGTTCGATTTCTCCAACAACTCTAGATTTTAGCGCGGTCGGAGAAATCAAAAGCTTTAGCATTACAATTACAGCTCAAAGTCTTGCCAAGAAAAGTGTGTTTGCAGTTGGTTGGTATACTTGGAGTGATGGGATTCATCAAGTAAGAAGTCCTATTACAGTAGCCTCACCATAACTGCCTTTGAAGAATCCCACTCTACCTCAACATTGCTAAATGTGTACTGTACCCTCGTCTTGTGCATCTCAATAAGAACAATAAGTAATGTAATAATTTTTTTTTTTTTTTACCCTCATCGTGTGCATCTCAATAAGAACAATAAGTAATGTAATAATAAAGGTTTTCACAGAAGTTCTTCATTTTGCTCTTGTCCGCACGGGTGGAGTTAGAACTTTTAGAGGAGACTTCCAAAAAAAAATTACACCCACACACACAAACAATTAATTTTACTTTCTTCATTCAATATAAGTAAAATGTGGCTCATTGGTAACGTAGATTGTACTAGTACTACATATTAAATAAAATGTGTCAAAATGGAGCGGACTTGATCCACTTATAATCAAGCTCTATTTATTGTTTTTTTGGCCATTGCTTGAATTATAATTTAGGTCGATTAAACATGTCAAATATATTTTTATCCACACATTTCTGGGACCTATAACTTATTAACTACTTATTATCCATACATTCTATAGAGACTCCACAACTTACAGACACTTAAAATTAATTTTATAATTTTAGCATCCGTCCGTCTAAACTTATGAATTGGGCTAGGCTGGATTGTCTTCCAAATTCGAGGACGACTATCCCACAATTCAATCAATATTGCAGTAGCTGGGCCTGGTCCTACCGACCATTCTCTCCCTTTTTTTTTTCAATTTTTTTGGGAATTTAATGCAACTTAAATTAAGTCTTAGTTGAAAAAAAAATGAATATTAATGAGAAATGGAGATTGAGTAAAAAAATATAGAAGATAAATATATAGGAGTTTTATAACCCAAAAAAAATGATTTTGTAAAAAAAACAACAAATCATATTAGAATTTAGAATAAAAGTGTCATTGAGTTGGGACTAAAAGAGGGCTATAGGCTCTTTTAATTTACTAATTTCTAATTTTTTAATAACCAGACTAACTGGGTATCGTTTCATAGATTGTCGAACTAGACAATCAAGTTCGACGCAACTCATAGCAGGACCGACCCAAAACCGCATCAGGCTACTGTGGATCTGAATATAAAAAATTTGATAAACAGATAGAGATCAATTAAGAAAAAACGAAAATGTCAACGTCTCCTAGAGATTTGAATCACAACATGAAGAGTCACTAATGCATGTTTCAATCTCCGGGTTTAGCGAAGATACTGTAATTAAGTATCCATTATTAACTAGATGTAACATTAATTAATTATTGACCTCTTAAATCAATGGTTAACTTTGTATAATCAAGTAGAAAAAAACTATGGGAAGCCATAATCAAATCCAAATTGATAAAAAGATCTTCTTAATTAATAATAAAATATTCAGTTAATACCATTTTCATATTCTTAATTATTATTAAACTGACTCGTCTACCAGTTTGAATTATTAAAGAGGAGGTTCACTAATTTATTTAAATTTCGTGATCAACATGTGTTGAGTTTAGATCTCTTATCCCAATTACATACCCCCCCCCCCTTCTCTAGTCGGTCCCCTAATAGAAATTTCACACATCATCAATAGCAAGTGTGAATGCATTATATGTTGTTCATAATGATCATCTCATCTATTTATTTGATGACGTATACAGTTTTTTAATTGAGGAGACATGTATTTGGGACAGAAGATCTAGACTCGTGTAGATTGGATTCTTTTTCATCAAAGTTCTTATCACACGTGAATAATTTTCGTAAATAATAGATGTCGGCAAAATAAGAATCGGGAGAGTCTCTTCTTCTGCGTTGAACGAGTTCATCTGAAAACATAAACTATTAGAGTGAGGAAGTGACCTCTACTTAGATCATTCTTGACAGAGTGAAGACTTAATTTTTATTTGTTTGTGGGCATTAGTCCATTCTTCGAATCGAATTTATTTATTTTATCTTTTTGTTCAACAGCTATTACTCTATAAATTTTGTAGAGGAGTTGTAAATAATAATGAGCAGAGGTAGTTCCAAAGCAATCTAAGCTTAAGAAAAATGATTAATTACTTTAGTGTTATTCCCTTTCTTCTCATTTTCCAGATCTTAGCTTCCTCTGCTGATCAACAAAGACTGCAGGTAATTTGTTTCTCTTCAACATTTAGCTCCCTTCTATTTCTCGAATATGCATTGTTGGAACTGGATTGGAACGACAAGCAACTATAGATGTGACAGAAAGATGGTTTATACCAATTTTAATATTTTACAGGTGTATATAGTGTACTTTGGAGAACAAAGTGGGACCAAAACTTTTCAAGAAATTGAACAATTCTATCATTCTTATTTGAATCCTGTAAAGGGTTCCAAAGAGGAAGCTAAAAACTGTTTAATTTATTGCTACAAGAGTGTCATCAATGGCTTCTCAGCATTGCTCAGTCCAGAAGAAGCTACCAAGCTATCAGGTACATGCTTCAAATATTCAAATAATCAGTTGGGTTAGTAATGGCCTTATCATGCACAAATATAGAGGGAGAGAATGAGATTAATAGCATTATTCTCAGATCGACCTAACATTTCTATTATATAAAGGATTTTTTCATTATAGTGAAAATATACATGTGAATGCAATTATAAACGACTATAAATCTGTGCGTTTGCTTTTACTTTTTTTTAATTTTATTTGTTTTTATTGCTCTTGTAAGTAAGAATTAGAGTTTAATCTATAATAATCTAGGTTTGCCATGCTTAGTGCAAATTAATGACCAAAGTTCCTTGATCAGGGATCGACGGAGTGATTTCAGTGTTTCATAGCCACCCAACTAATACGGGGCTTCACACAACAAGATCATGGGATTTTATTAACTTCATTTGAAGGAATTGGAGATTCGACCCTTCAAATGGAGAAGAGTTACTGCATAAAGCAAGTTATGGGAAGGACGTCATTGTTGGGGTCTTGGACACCGGTAAAACTTACTTTTAAGTAATTTTTATTTCAAAATATGTTTGGATAATTTTTATTTTTATTTTTTGGTTACTTGTAACTTAAAGGTATTACTTATTTTACATTAAGGTATGAGTTACATTGAAAATAAGTGATTTAGTTTAAACTTTGACTAGAAAAAATTATTACTTATTTACTTATAAGTAAATTGTTAACTTGGCAAATGTGCACAAATTCTGCTTTCCGAAGGTCTATATCTACGTCAAGAATTCAAGTATTGTAGTGATATCTTTCTTTCCATAGGTGTATGGCCGGAATCGGAGAGTTTCAATGATAAAGGGATGGAACCTATTCCCAAGTCATGGAAAGGAAAATGCAAGAGTGGCGTTGGTTTTAATTCAACTAATTGTAATAGGTAATTGTCCCAATTTGGATAGATAATGTTTAAATAAACTATATATTATGCTAAAAAAAATGACAAGTTATTTTGGTATTTTGATAGAAAATTAATCGGAGCTCGATACTACTTGAAGAGTTACGAGGCCAATTTTGGTCCACTTGACCCTAGATTGGACTTCAGATCACCCGGGACAAAATGGTCATGGTACTCACACATCCTCAACCATTGGAGGTCGAAGAGTTTCTAATGCTTCAGCCCTCGGTGGATTTGGAGGTGGCACTGCCACTGGTGGCGCTCCGCCAGTGCGCCTGGCCATGTACAAAGTATGTTGGCCAATTCCGGGCCTGACCGCGGCAGAAGGAAACACGTGCCTGGATGATGACGTGCTTGCTGCTTCGATGATGCCATCACGGATGGCGCTCAAGTAATCAGTGTTTCAATGGGTGGGTCGACTAGCAGGCCGTATATACAAGATCCAATTGCAATCGGAGCGTTACATGCAGTGAAACGAAATATTGTAGTAGCATGTAGTGCAGGAAATTGGGACCTTCCTTGAATTCTGTGTCGAATGTAGCCCTTGGATCATTACGGTCGGTGCAAGTAGCATAGATCGGATCTTTCCATCTCCGATTGTGCTTGGAAACGACATGACAATCGAGGTATATAATTAAGGGAAAAAATCATTGAATAGTCCATTTTTTTGACAGACAGAAAGACATAATTTTCATTTTTGATTATCAAAATCAGGAGAATCAGTAACTCCTTTTAGGACTAGGACATATCCCCTTGTTTATGCTGGAGATGTCGAAATCCCAGGACAACCTCAAATAACACAAACTGGTACGTAACTCTCTGATTTTCTATCTTCTGATAATCCTTAATTCTCTCATATACAATTTCAATTATAATATTTGATGTTCCATTAATTGTTTTTAGATTCTGCCTACCTGGTACTCTTTTCGTCGTCGAAACTTGTAAGGGGAAAAGCTGTTTTCTGCCGGAGAGAGAGGTTTTTCAATCATTAGAAGTGCAAAGAGCGGGTGGTATAGCAACTGTTCTAGGAAACAGATATGATGGACGAGGAGTAATCGGCAGGCCTTATTTGATTCCAGCAACAGTTGTTTATGCTGATAAAAGAATCGACGTTTACAATTACATTGAAAGTAACCAGAATCCAAATGTGACGTTAATTCAACCAAAGACCATCTTAGGCACTAAACCGGCTCCATTTATGGCTCCTTTCACCTCGAGGGGCCCTAATGATATCGAACCTAACATTCTCAAGGTACTATTAATTAGTACATTCTCATTATTAATAATTATATAACACTTTTCGTTTCTTTGCAGCCTGATATTACTGCTCCAGGACTAAATATACTGGCAGCATGGAGCGAGGCGCTCCTCCCCTAAATGTCCCTTCTGATCATCGAGTCATTAAATACAAAATTGATTCCGGGACATCCATGTCTTGCCCTCACGTTTCAGCCGTAGCTGCACTTCTTAAGGCCATACATCCTCGTTGGAGTAGTCCTGCTATAAAATCTGCTATGATGACAACGGGTATTATATATATTCTTCATTGTGATCTTCTTGGAAGTACTTCAAATAATTTATGAAAATCTCCCATGCCCTAAAACTCTCTTTCCTTTTTTGAAGCAAAAATAACCAACAATATGGGCAGATCAATAACAGACTCTCTAGGAAATATTGCAAGTCCATTCGAATACGGGGCAGGTCACATCCAGCCATCAAAAGCTGCTGATCCCGGACTTGTTTACGATGCTTCTTACATGGACTATCTTTTATTCCTCTGCGGTAGCACTAGAATTCTCCTTGATCCTTTTGAGTGCCCTCGAGTTTTACCTTTGCCAAGTGATCTCAACTATCCATCCCTTGCGATTGCAAACCTTAAAAAAGTCATGACAGTCAAGAGAACCGTTACAAATGTTGGCACAAAAAATTCTTCGTATTCATTAAGAATAAACCCCCCTCCTGGTTATTCTGTAAAGATATCTCCAGCAACTCTACATTTTAGGGCGACCGGGAAAACGTAGCTTCAGCATTACAGTTAAAGCTAAAAATACTGCAAAGAAGAATAAGTTTTCATTCGGTTCAGATACTTGGAGTGATGGAATCCATCAAGTAAGAAGTCCTATTACAAGTATCCTCACAATGATCTCCCTCGGAAGAATCCACACTCTACTCCTGTAACTCATGTTTTTGTAGTCTCTTCTATCCTCTATTAGAATGTTTGCTATCTTGCTCGATCCGGGAAAAAAGTGCATGTATCATGTTTGTGAGTACTTATAAGCTTATCAAACATCATTTTTATCTATATATTCCGCAAGACCTACAATTTTTATATATTTTTTATCCACAAATTTTGTAGGACACAATGTAATTGCCAAATACACTATAGTGCATGTTACACATATAAATAATGTTATTTATCACTATTGGAAAAGACCACCAGTCTAGTCTGTGTCAATGGAGTCCACTGCAATTGATTGGTACTACATAAATGTGTTGTCTCCTCAAACCAATCAATTGTAGAGGACCCTACTGGCACATAGTCGGATGAAAATAAAAGTAATTTTCAAGTTTTAAAAAAAAAAATATTGGATAGTTGTCAAATTAACTCAATAGAATTTACATTTAAGCTTAGATTGTCAAATTAACTCGAGATAAAAAGTAAAGAAGAAGAAAGAAAACTCTACTCCAGTGGGAGAGATCCCACCAACAACTCTATGGTTATTCATAAAATTAATAAATTAACAGCATGTTAGGCAAAATTAAACTTTTTTTTTTAAACCGTTAAAATTAATATACTTTTTATATATATATTTCGTATAATTTACAATTTATTATTTATTTATTATTTATACATTTTTTAAGACTTATAAATACTTAAAAACATAACCAAACAAGCACAGATAAAATGCATGCAAGTATTTCATTTTCACATTCTTGTACACACTACACACATCACACATGTATGTACGTAGAAATGTGAGAGTATGAATGATAATCAAAGCTCAAGTCAAAAGTCAAGTCAACAGAATTAATAAAATATAACCCAACCTATAATAATTTGATAGATATTCCAACACTTTGTATCAAAAGAGTTCATATATGTTGTTTTAAATATATTCTTTTAGTCGCCTTTTTAATAAAAACTTTATATATCATTAAGATTTAATCGATTTAATGTGTTCACACCATCGTTTAAAAAAGTCAAAAAATTCAAAGCTTCGCCTAGACTTGACGCCTAGCCACGTCTCACGTTTCGCCCTCGCCTTGCTCTTATCTCGCTTTTTCCTATGCTCGAAATGCTTGAAGCTCAGCTTCCATGTCTAATCACGCTTTACGCTTTTTAGAATATTAGTTCACACTTATTGTTAAAATTCTGTTTTGTGTAAAAAAATTATTAGAGAGAGAGAGAAGTGCCAACCTCCTGTCCTGGTTGACATCCTCAACTATAATATTCAGATTCTCCTTGGACAATCAATATTTATGTTTTCCCTATAAATCACTTCCCATTTTCCCTCCTTTTCCCAAGTTCACAAATCACAACATCCATTTTCTCTAACCCTTCCAAATTTCAGCCCACATACATAGTTCTTAGCTCAAGAACCCATTTTTTTTCCATGGCAGAAGAATTTTTAGAATTTGAAGTCAATTTTGAGGAGCAAAACGGTACTGGAGAAGAAGACAATGAAACGAGGAATAACAAGGGAAAGTGGAAGAAGTTGAAGATCAAGAAGAATTCAACTCCGGTGAATATCCCGGAAAACATGTCGGCAAATTCATTGTCTCGCTACATGGATTCATATCTTTTCGACGATGAAGATGGTGATTATGGAGAAATGGTGCCACCTCACGACATCATAGGACGCCGTCTGGCCGGAAAAATGATGTCATTTTCAGTGTGCACAGGGAATGGAAGAACTCTCAAGGGAAGGGATTTGAGTCAAGTCCGAAATTCAATTCTCAGAATGACTGGATTTCTTGAAAAAGTAATAGCCTATTTAAAAAATAGCTATTCTTGTTCATAACATTTTTTTTCTGAATGCTCATTTAATTGTAACATAAATGAAAATTCATTCCTTGCTCAAAAGAAAAATAAATGAAAATGAAAATTTTGAAAGAAAATAGTTTAGTGGGTTCTTATTTTTGTCGCAGATTAACAGTTTTCTTGTTTATGAAAGAAAATATATGGTTTCGTAATTTTTTTTTTTAATTATTTTGTTGTACATAGAAAGATAAAATTTACAAATATGATTTAGTATGTCAGACTTAAGAATTTGTCTATCTCGACAAAGACCAGAAAATAGGATTTGCTATGCATATGTACGTTCAACATATGATTCCATGATTTCTTAATTCTATCTAATACTACATATTATTAAGAATTTGATTATCCATAAATCGTTCTTGACTAATGATCAACTCATATTTGAACATGCCAAAAAGCGTAATCGATGAACAACAAGCGAAGTCTCGACTCTCGAGGGACAAATAAGGCTAGATTAGTTGAAAGATGATTACAAACTGGCATTAGCATTAGCTTTATAATTAGAATTACAAAATTTGTTCCGAGTTTATAAATAGTGCACGATAAACCAAATAGTTATTATAAAACTTTATCATATCGTATCTTTTGCTTATTACAATTTACTTCGTATTCTTCATCATTTCGACCTTTTTATTCTGTGTCTTGTGCAATCTTAATTAATAATCTATCGTACTGAAATATTCTAAAGTAGTTATTTATCATATGCGTAAAATTGGCACAAAGATAATACAGTAAGTATTATGTACAATTAACTTTCTTGTGTATTTCATTACAAGTTGGGATTAAGTTAACATCAAAAATTAATTAAATGGAGCATACAGCTAAGAACATTAATAGGCCATCATAGGCCAGAAGACACTTAAGCCAACCCTAATCCTAATTATTGAAAGACAATCAATCGACAAAGAAACAAAATCATTCAGACAGATAATTGAATAACATGCAATTGGGCCCTTAAATTTTTAAAAACTCATGTTATGATCAGACCAATCATTGTACAGATTAGTCATTGTGGTGGCATCAAAATTATATATGAGATTAATAAAAAGCTATAAAGTTCTTTGCACTTGTTTTCGGCAATGTTGAGTACGTTAGATTTGATAAAATTGGATGGAATTGAAGAAGAAAAGTACAAAATAAAATTTATCGATTGTCATGTCCGGGCCTTATCCATACCATCATGTACAGAATATATTTTTAGCCTCCCATGTCATAGTCATCGCTACGCATCTAAAAATTCACGATAAGAGTCAAGACCTTAGAAGAAATGAAAAGGACAAAGTTCCCAAGTAGAGGAGGATATAAATATAGTTTTAACCACAAAATTGATCGAGCAAATACCATGCGACTTACATTTGAAAGTGACCAAGGAATGTTCACTAAGATATATTTCAAAGTTCAGTTATTAAGTACTAACATGAAGTATGGTTCAAGGACCATTTATTTAATTAACCCTGTATGACATAGATATGTGGGCATCATATATTATTGCAAAAATATATTTACTTAATTATATTTTTTTTTGTAGAAATTTAATTAATCCGTATGACATATATATATGTGTTCGTCATCTATTGATGCAAGTAAAATATATGTACTCCATTATACTTTTTAATTGAAGAATAAAATTTATAAATAATTCAAACATCATTTAATTAAGCATGTATTAACAAATATTTACTTATCTTATTTATTCTTTACCTTATTGGTAGAATTGTATTTGTAATAGGATACCATGTATGTAATATTTTTATTTTAGGTAGAATTTTTTTTCTATTAGTAATCTTCTTCATAATTCAATTCAATCAATACAGAGAATTATTTCTCTATACACATATTTTTTTCTCATAAATTTCATATGGTATCAGAGCGATAATTCTTAGCAACGATGTTTGGCACAAACGATGATAGAAAAATCATAGAAGCGACGATTACCCAATTGGATCATATGGCTCTACAACAATCCTATAATCCTGGCTTAATCCTAATTTCTAAACCACTTGATGAAAACAATTATGGACAATGTAATAGGGCTATAAGAATTGCCCTAATTGCCAAGAATAAAATTGGCTTCATTGATAGGAAGATCAAATCACCGTATGTAAGATGAGAAGTGTTCTATATGGGAACCGGAGTAATCACATGGTGCTGTCTCGATACTTAATTCGGTACATCCAAATATTGTCGAAAGTATCATATACTCCGAATCGCCACAGAGGTATGGAACGACCTACGATATCGATTTTCTCAAGGTAATGGTGCGCGAATATATCGATTCGCCAAGAAATTGCCGAGCATTGACAGGAAGTCAATCG